>QFET01003637.1:0-15114 GCA_003316355.1 Tuber calosporum
TTGATCAGCCTTCTTCACAGCTTGACCTTCGCGCTTTTCAGCTTACCAACTACATGAATGGAAAGTAGTACTCCAGGTTTCGAAATGCTACCCAGAAGGACCCTCTCCTTGAGGTAGTTACCAAGGCTATCGACCACCCTGACTGGCTCTTATATGATGGAGTCCTCGTCAGAAAGGGGAAGGATGACAGTAGAGACTGTCCTTATGTCCCCTATGAAGCAAGCTATCAAGGTGCTAACATCAGAAGCGAAATTGTGCGCATTACCCATGAACAAATGTCACATATGGGTTAGCAGAAATGTTTTGAATATGCTTCAAGACACTTCTACTGGCTCTGCATAAGGAACAATTTTAAAGACTATGTCCGCAGATGCCACCTATACCAGCTCAACAAGCAACCTACCACTGTCCCTGAAGGATCAGTCACCCCCCTCCCTGTCCCCAGGCCATTCTCGTCCCTTGCAATTGACTTTACAGGACCCTTCCCTAGCGATTCCAAGCTTGAACTCATCATGGTTGTCTTGGATCGATTCAGCGGCTTTACCTACCTCATACCAGTCTCCCAGAACATCACCGCTATCGAAACCGCCCATACCCTCATTGAGCGAGTCTTCTCGATTCATGGTTTCCCTACCTCCCTAGTCTCTGACAGTGCCCCCAAGTTTACCTCACGCTGTTGGACACAGCATATGGCGAATCTCAATGTTGATCTCAATATGGCTACAGCTTACCATCACCAGACCAATGGACAGACTGAGCGCAGAATCAGAACTGTTCGCCAATGCCTTAGGAACTATGTCAACCCTAAAGGAACCAAGTGGGTTCGCCACCTACCTCATGTCCAGACTGCAATCAATACAGCTCCCAACGATAGCACAGAACTCTCCCCCTTCGAAATCACCTTTGGCAGACTACCAAATCTCCTCCCAAGCGTCAGAGTTCTCCCCACTTCAGAACCTGCAGCAGACGAGATTGCTTCCCAGATCATGAAGAACCAGCAACTCGCCAGAGATGCCCTCAAGTAGGCCAGAGCATGCCAAACCACCTCCAGCGAAAACAGAAGAAAGGATGGACCCCTAATCATACCTACCAAAACTGAAGTTATCCTCAAGTCAGCACCCTATGTGCATAAGGTTGGACGAAATCACAAACTAGTTGGACCATGGTTAGGACCCTTCTCAGTGAGCGAAGGACCTGATAGGCATAACAACTACAAACTCATACTCCCCCCAGTGATGGCAGGAATCCACCCATGGATCCATCGCAGCCATCTTCGCATTTACCTAAGACCCAACCCCTTCGCCCTCCCAGGAACACCTGAACCGATATCCAAAGAACCTGTCACCAACGATGCCAGTGGACAAGAGCAATGGGAAATCGAAAAGATACTCAAAGATCGAATCTATCGCAGAAAAAGACAGTTCTTGATCCATTGGAAAGGCTATGACGAAATCGAAGCAACATGGGAACCCCTCTACAACCTAGAAGGCACCAGCACCCTTATCAGATCCTACTGTTTCGATACCTACAATGAATCTATACCTTTCAGACTCCCTTGGTCCCATGGCGAGACTTTCTCTGCCTGGACAATTCAGAAACCAGACTATGCCCCCCTCTCACCTGAGCTTGACCCTGACGGATTTTGGAAACCTTTCCAAGACTCAGACTACTCAGAATCCGATACCAGCACAACACTCTCCACCTTGGATGAATCTGAAATGGAAGGCAAACTGCTTCATGGTATTGTATTCGCTACTATGGGGCTTAAAAGGTGTAAGGTCCTGACACCAGTGATGCATATATGTTTACTGATTAAGTGATATGTTTTGAAATTGAGTGGAATGCTCCAAAGGCTGGTTGGTCATTAAGCCCTTTAGGATATTCCTTATTTGTTTGTTTGTTTTATTTCTTTTAAGGGGAATGTAACGGAATCCAATTATGTTTCTACTATTACTACTGACTTGATGTTGGTTATTACTTATTTGGGTTTATACCTGATAAGCGCTACTATTTGGTTGTCCTTTCCTACTTGGTTATGACTTCCTAACTGGTTATTCTTTCCTTGTTTCGCTTACCACTACCCCTCCTTGCTTCTACCCATTGGGGTATCACTATCCTCCTGCTATACCTACTGGATTTGTATAGTAGTAGCGATCTCTTGTTCCTTCCTGTTTGGATTCCATTACTTGTTTTGATAGCTCTATCCTCTCGCTTTTAACCCTCTGTTTTCGTAAAATGCTTACCTTGTTATGCTCCCTCTGTTAGCATGTTGTTGGACAGGATGTTTGCGCTTTTATTTAGTTTTCCTAGTTACAATTTTTTGTATTTAAAGAGCCTGCAATCCCTTAAGGATTCGGACTCTCAAGCCTCACAGGACTATCATCTTTAATACTCCAAGTTGAATGGTCACTCTATTAGTTTAATACCTTTTATCTTGTCTATTGAAGACCTATCCATCGACACTTCTCCCCCTATCCTAATACTATCTTCAGGGTCCCTTTGGGATTCTCGAGATACTTGGGAGTAGGTTACACTCGTGGTAGTGTAATAGGATTCATCGGTTTGAGATCTGTAACATGTGTACATATTCCAGTATCTCTATTCCCACTCTCGTTAGTCTTTCCTTTGTAAGATTACATTCATTTGATTTGATTTCTTTTGTATTTGATTTCCCTACCGGAATCTCTAGATTCCGGCTTCTTGATTACTGTATCCTTTGGAGGATCGGCAGGATTGGGCCCCAGGAGTTCTAAGGGAAGGAACAGGTGATGTATACCGGCGGTAGGATACAGGCAGTGTTGTAGGAAAGCCCCAGGCTTCCAGGACTCCGGCAGGGCCACAGGAGTTTGGTAGCTGTACACTCACTGGTAATGATAGTGGCTGCGGGTTTCCATAGCCTCAGCTCTTGCAGGAAAGATTTTATGTATTTAAGAGTGGTCTCCTGGCTAACAGGAGACATCAGACTTCAGACAGATGCCTGGACAGTGAATACACTTGGTTGAATGGCGATCCTATTGTTCCCCTTCGCTCTATAAACCATTCTATTGTACTCTCCTTGTCTTCGCCTCTCAGCAGGTCTCCCTTAGACACTTAAGCGATAGCAGGCTACCGCTTAGGCTCTATTGTATAACCGTTCACACAGGCTAGTACCTGTTACAAGAACAGCCTCATGCAACTTGGCAATTACAATATCAGGATTGTAGGGGATAAGTCCACTTGCTTTAAATGCAGACTGGATAGAAGATTGCTTAAATGTCTGTTGTCGAATCGAAGCAATAGTATCCATGAATTCGACTTTATCAAATTCACCATATCCTGTACGTGTTGCTGCTTCGACAGCTTCAGCATGATAATGCTTATAGGGCTGAAAAACAACAACATCTAGTGGTTGGAGGAGATGCCTAGTATGAGGAGGTAGACAAAAGACAATAATCTTTTGGCTATCACAGTAATCGATAAACTGCTTATTGCAGTGAGAACCAAAACCGTCTAAAGGCAGATGTCGATAAACTCCCACTTTTCGTTGAAGGGAAAAACGTTGAAAATGCTTGAGGCATTGCATGCTTAAATGATCATTGCTATACCCACTCTCTAATGTACCAACAAGATAGTCTTTCGGGATTGTCGTAGTTGTATACCAAGGTTCTTGGTGAATAACTCCTGGAATAATCACCAGTGGTGGTAAAACTGCTCCACATCCACTAATAGTTTCACAGACTGAAACAAGTTCACGGTTCGTTGAACTTCCGAGGTATGAATGCCAACAAGGGTCCCTTGTAATAATCCATTGATCACGCCCAACACTAATTCAGAAGCCTGTTTCATCGAAATTATAACGATTACCAACCATAATATCATACCCATCACAGACAGCTTTGTACCTCTCAAACCAATCTATTATCTCGACTGGCTGATCTGTATCTTTGCGGTTATTATCTAGGGGGAGTTGCTTGTGTATTGAATATATCAGGTAACGTATTAGGAAACGGGATACCCAATGTTCCTCAACTATTGGGACCGGTAGTGGTCCTGTATAGGTATTTTGAAGTATCGCATTTGCACAACCTGAGACCATTAGAATCCGAGCACTAGTTCCTTTGGCATCTACTCGGTCCAGATACTGACATACAGCTAATTCCTAATCCTCTGACAGTTTGTGGTTTGCTGGAACTCGATCTTGCTTTGATGGCACTCCTTCCCAGCCTGCTCTGAGTCGTGATATCGGTATTTCGTATTGTAAAGCAAGAGCATTAAGATTTGGCTATTCGTGTTCTATTCCCTCGAGGGATGCTAGTGCAGCCTGAATTTGTAACTCTGTATCATGATATGGTTCAATCCACTGACTTGGAAGTCATACACTAGCAGGTTGTATCGGTGGCATAGGAAAAGTGGTATTGATGGTATTATAGAATGAAATAATAGGTGTATATTGTAACGAAAGGAATTAGGACTTTGATGATATCTGGAACTGCATATTTGCAAAGAAACTCTGTAATTAGTCTGCTTTTATAAATTTTGAAGCTGATACTTTAATATAAAATTCAAAATAGATTTGTATAGACAATTCTTTTCACATATAAATTTCAATAATAATAATACAGACAACTTGAATGGTTATACTCATTGGGGTACAGAGTTGTTTTCCACTATTAAGATCCATTAATATGCAAGCTTGTATATGAGTATCAAGGTTCGATTGTAGTTCAATGTACTATGAGCCGGTAAATTATATTGATCTACAAAGTTCTATCAAGCTGTAAAGTTCAATTCAGCATTCAAGTTATATTCAGGCAATTTAGATTTAACGTTAAATTTTGAGAAAGCTATAGTCTTACATTGAGCCACAATAATCTGTTGAGCCACAATATTGAGCCACAAAAGGTGTGTTGAGCCACAAGTTATGTTGAGCTGGCAAGTCATGTTGAGCTGGCAGACACTCTGGAAGAGTGTCCCAGGTTGCGAGCGAGCGAGCAAGCAGGGGTTGTGGCCGCTAGCCACAACCTTGGCACGATTATCACGCGCTTTTCCATATCTTTTTACTCGGATAATCCACCACTACCTCCACAACCACCATCCCCCGGCACTCCTCCAATCTCCGGATTCTGAAATGAAAAATCTCCCGAGAAGGGTTTAATTTAATTTAGTTTAGTTTAGTTTGGTGGGTACATAGGATTTCAAATACTCGTACTCGTAAGGGTTTTCAAAGTTTAAAAAAGGTAAATAAATGACAGTAAAAATAATGAACGCGCAGACATGTATTAGTGTATAGTACTCGTAGACGATTGTATCATTTCGTTTTGGGTAACATATTTGAGACCCCCCCCCCACAGAAAAAGAAAATGTGATAATGGATCACATATGGGTTTTCTAGTGTGTAGAGTAAGAAACTTTACATATTTCCTGTTACCGACCTCCAGACCTCCGTACCGTATCGATATCTAGGAATGATAACTTTATGGTACAGTATGGTAAGTGTAAGGTATATATTAACCACTTTTGTTCATGCCAAGCTCACCTTATTATTGTATCATACATGCCTGAGTACGCTAGGAAACTCGGACTTTTTTTTAACTTTGGAAAAACCTAATTGGTTCATGAGATTTAAAAGTTTGGGTTGGCCTGTGCCATACCATACCATACCATACCATATCACGTCGGGTGGATACTGTCCCTTCCTACCTAGGGTGTTTTGCCTCTGACGGTGGGGCGGGGGTTGGATCCCAGACTGGGTGTCCAGTAGTGGATTGTCCGAGTAAATACGATATTTCTCATATCTGTCTTTCCTTCCTTTTCGGTAGCTCAAGCGTGTTTCGGACGTGGGCCGTTCTGGGCATGATACTCGTATATGGTGGTTGAGAACTTACAGTACAGAAGGGCAGGTGGGTTGTAGAGAAGATATTACAAAGGACATTAAGAGTGTAATGTATCATCTGTCTTTTGTTTTTTTTTTTTCTTTTTTTTTTTTTTGCCGGTTTCGGGGGAGGAATTTAAACCCTTGGAGGGCTCAGCGAGGCACGGCATGGCTTGACTCGCTACTGTACGAGTAGTCAAAATCAGGGAGCTTTTGCTGCCAAGCCTCGCCGCGCCTTGCCTTGCTGAGCCCTCCAACGGTTTACTATCCATGAGGTTTGGCACATTATGTAATTCATGGCTTATCACTCGCAGACTTAATTCTTGCATTATAATATTATTATATTATAATATTATTGCAGATGCCTTGCGGCGTTTTGGAGTGATAGCCTTTCGTAGGTTGGTGCTATCATATTTCAAACCCCTTCGCACATGTTTAGGGTCTGTTTGGATACAACGGTTCTGTCCCGTTCGCCCACGCAAATGGCTCCCCCTTTCCCATCCTTTTTCAAAATACAGAGAAAGGCCATTTTCGACAGCAGAAACGGGTTCCAAATAGGTCCTTATATTACGGAGGCTTGCTACCGTTCGTTCGTTTGACTTGTAGTAGCTCTTGGAATAGATTTTGGCTTTTGCCAGTATGATAGCAGAATTGGGGAGACTCGATGGGGGTAAAAACCCTGAACCCCCTCAATGGAAATCATCCATCAAACCTGGACGCTTCAGCGGCCCCTCCTTCGGGGGGTCGTGTATCTCACTCATCATCTGCCCTTTCTCCATTCCCTCCACCATCCCTCTTCCTAGGCAATCACGTTCCACATCACGAC
Source organism: Tuber calosporum (assembly GCA_003316355.1). Lineage (NCBI taxonomy): Eukaryota > Fungi > Ascomycota > Pezizomycetes > Pezizales > Tuberaceae > Tuber > Tuber calosporum. The sequence continues at coordinate 6,678 of QFET01003637.1, forward strand.
CACTAAGAAAAGACCAGAAAACCAAAAAAAAACCAAAAAAAACCCAGGAAAGTAGGGAAAGATGAGCTCTAGCAGTGGGAGTCCAAACTCAGCCCAACTCGAAGCCCCACGGTCGAAAGCCTACCGTAGGTCCCGGACGGGTAGATCAGCTCGCAGGTCAAGATTGGGAGTCTGGTTCCTCTTCGTGCTTTACACACTAATTTCCCTCGGAATCGGTATTGTCATCGGCACCGTCTTGAAGCCCAGTGCGGGGAAAAACCCGCCAATTTTAGATCGCCCTCATTTTTACTGTCCGTTAATTACTCCCCTCCCCTCCCCTTTTTCCGAAAATATCTTCCCCCTCTTGCTGACGGGAACATCTGATTTTCAACAGCCCCGATCACCCCCGTTTCCGAAAATAGGCGTATCCCGCTCGCCCCGAATATGACTTACTTCGGTCCCCCGACTGTGGAGAATAACGCCGCTTGGGAGAATATTTGCGGCGTGGATGGCGGGAGGGTTGGGATTAGTGATGAGAAGGTGTTGAAGCACTTGCCGCCTTCCCTGAAGGGTGGGAAGGAGGGTGAATATGTTTACGGGATTGGGGTTTGTCATCAGTTGCACTGCCTGGTGGGTCTTTTCTACTATCTTTTTTTTTTATTTTTCACATCCTTCTTCGCGAGGAGTAGAGGAAATGTTGACGAATGGATGGATGGATGGTTTTGGTGTGGGTGGGGGATTTAGGATCGTATCAGGCTTGCATTATACGGACACTCTAAAATCGAACATTGGGCTTCCCTCGGTCTGTCACTCCAGCTACATTCTACCCTTTCTCCCTTCCTTCCTTCCTTCCTTCCTTCCTTTATCCTTTATATCATCCCCCTCCCGTTAAAGAATGTAAAGGCTGATTTAATTTCTGAGCTTCTATAGACCATTGCGTCGAATTCCTCAGAGAGACGATCACTTGCAAGGCGGACGTAGCCATGCATTACTGGAAAAGGAGCAACGAGACCGCATAGGATGTTGTTCACGACTGCTCGAATTTCAACAAGGTTGTCGAATGGGCTGTGGCGCATAGGGTCACTGTCCCACACGATACTGATCACTAGATGTCGTAAACGGTATGACACGGGTTCTGAGGATATTACTTGGCGGAAGGCAATCTCTTTTCTTTCTTTCTTTCTTTCTTTCTTTTTTCTCTCTTTTTCTCTTGAGAATGGATATCTGTTAGATGCTGGGTGATAGGGGGGGGGAAGTGGGCTCGTTTCACGTTTCTATCCAATGTATCGGCCTATGAAGCTCTCTCAAATTTCTCTATTTACATTAGCAGACGCAGTACCTTATCCGTTTGGCGAACGAGAACTAGTCAAAAAAGGAAAAGAAACAGCTCTCCTTGCGGAACTCCAATCTTCTCAGATCGGATTGAGACTGGCCTTTGGCCCTTCTGCGAGTGCGGCCGATAGATATATCCGTCACGTGGGTCTGATAAAACTTTTTTGGTGAGAAAGCCGCGCCAAAAACCTCTTATCAGTCCCACGTGACGGATATATCTATCGGCCACACTCGTACCACGGGCGGGGGGTCATGGTAGGCAAGAAGTATTCAGAAATCCGAGTCGCGATTTTAGCTGTGCGCTCACAGCACCCACGCAGTTCTTGCCAAATGTCTTACGAACCCCCTGTTTCCGAATACTTCTTGCCTGGGACAAGTTACGGATTCGATACCTGTTCATGACGATTTTGCTACCTTGTCCCTTCCCTTCCATCCCATCCCGCTTCGTCAGAGGGACGAGCGGTGGTAAGCTCCTCGAATGATTGGGCCTCACGCTAGGACGTTAGAATTGCCATTTCGTGTAGTGTCTGGCTTTTTTTTTTTTTTTTTTTTTTTACCCATCCTAGGCGGGTCATTTTCCGGAGTGGTTTGGCCCGCCTATTCGAAGGTGGAATTTAGCGCGTGGTCCGATTTGTTCGAGTTCTTACGGGTACTATATTTCAGGGGGGGCCGGGCACTGGATTACAAAAGTTTCAAGTTCTGTGGAGAGCATCGCAAAATTACTTTATATAGAAAAAGGGGTAATTTTGGGACTTGCTGATCATCAATTGAAAGTCTTAAAGGCGAGTGAGAATGTATGAAGATGGAGTTTATGGTGAGGGCTGGTTCGTTTGTTCGAGGGTACGGATGGTATCATACTGTAAGAGCTCGAATAAACGGTCCTTGTGCAAGGTATCGTAAAAACTCAAATAATAGAACTGTGTGTTATGTCGTTGCAGTTGCCTCCTCTGGTAAGGCCTATTGTTTTCTTCATTTTTTTTTTTTTGATTCTCAGGCAGGCTCAGCAACTCGGTTTTTGCTGTGTTTTTTCGCCCGTTTTCTCAAGTGGGTAATTCTCCACTACATAGCACACCGTTCTATTATTTGAGTTTTTACAGTATGTAGACCGAAATTTTCTCCTCTGCGGGAAGGAGCGAAGAGTACATTAAGAATCTACCCTCCACCCCCTAGGCAAGGAAAAAAAGCCAGACCTTACTAAGAATGGAGACTCCAGCACTAGCGTGAGGGCCATTTATTCGAGTTCTTGCTGTATGCTTTGTTGGGGTCGGGTTAATTCTTGAACTTGTGAGAGTTATGGGTTAGTGGCTGCTGCTGCAATAATTAATGATTAGGAACTGTAACTTAGACTCTGCGGCTGTGTACCATTTCAGGCTTGATATATTTTTGGAAAATTGCGTGAATTAGGGAAAACTATCGAAGGAAAGAGAGTATCAAATGTATTCATTACATCAAGGGAACGGGAAATAACAAGGCATATCCAGAATTCGGATCCTTGTGACCAAATGGGAACTAGGGAACCAGCTTACGACTGGGTTAAATGTGCTTAGGGTGCAAAGGGTGTATGGTAGCTTTACAGAGGGGTTTCCATTGCAGCCTAGCTAGTGCCGAAGCTGACCTTGTGTTGGGTGTTTTGGAAGAGTTGTAGTAGCAGCAGTAGGCTTAGATTTTAACCCTTCCAGATTCATGAGCAATTCCTTCAAGAAGTCCGGGTGCTCCAAAATTAGGTTGTTAAACCCATTTGTTGGTCGTAGCAATGAAAGCTTCCAAGAAGCGTACCGGGCCAAGAATTTCAGAATAGGATCCGAACTGGGGAGGTTGCCATACGCATAACCTATAACCCGAACGATGCCGGTCACATCTTCCGTGCTCTTGGGCTCAAGGCGTTCGATCCCGGTGTGAAATTTCGACTCTGCGAGCTTTTTCAAGATGGGGATGTTGAATTTATCGGAAAATGCGCAGAGCTGAAGGTGGTTGCGGAGGGTCGTCCATAGAGCCTCCTGCGGGAGCTTGGAGATGTTGGTGGGTGGTTTGTCATCCTTGTAGGTATAGTTTCCTGTGTATGCCCATTCGGTGAAAAGCGTTATCACCTCTTCCTCCTCTTCTGGCAAGTATATTGCGCCTTCGATACCCTCGCTCATGTTGTTGTTGACGTGCTTGTAGAGCTCTGTGGATAGGCTCGTGAGGAGCTTTTTATGAATCTCCATTTTTTTTTTATATCGCCCAACATACAATGTGACTGTTCCGTCAAACAGAAAGCTGATGATAAGCAAATGTTAGTTACGTGGCTCGGGTAGCACAATTTGGAAAGACGGGGAAGTGTTAGCCCAACTCTTTGTACTGTGGCGAGTGCTTTGTTGGGGAACTATTGGTCTCGGATTTACATGTGGCGGGAGGGAATGTGATGGTGCCCTTAAAAAGACCTGGGCGGTATGGTATTAGACAAATTTGTTAAATTAACCTCCGTGGCCAAACCAGTTACCTTCGGAATTGGGACAAACAATAAGAGAAGGAATAGCGCTTACCAGGATAGGTACCAGCCTGGGCCATAGGGCGCTTTCGGGGTCTTGCTGGTTCTATTAACTATAGTGTGTAATCTGTTGAACCTACTTAACTGGAGGTAGGTGTGGCCCTGACCCGCCGCTGAAACTGTAGCGGATTTAGTGGGTATATATGGTAGTTGAAAGTCCGTTGGAAAACTGTTGACGAGCTAGAGCGGTGAGAGTTCAATATGAGCACTGGTGAGGGAAGGTGTGGTTTATAAAGGGGTAGAAACACAATTTATATGTCATGAGTGTGGTATCGTATGCCTTAAATTGAATCCTATTCTGCAAACTGATAAGGCGTGCAGATCGCCCGCTTCAAGCTTGGCATTTGGTGGGTCTTCTCAAGGCAAGCTCACTTCACCACACCCGGATTAGGGAAGCGGGGAACCTGGATGTCTTATCAATCACCAGCCACAAAGAGTTGGGAACCGGCGGGGTAAAACCTTTACCCGCCATCCGCATACGGTACCCCAGCGACAACATCTTTCGGATACTGGAGTGGCTTAACTGTCTCAGCTATGATAAGGGCATTACGATCTACTGCAAAAACTCAAATAAACGGCCCATATGCTAGGTAGTCCCAAATTTCCTCCTCTGGAAAAGGTGTAAAAAACACACCAAAAATCCGCCCACCAGACAAACAAAAAAGTGAAAAAAACGTAGGCCTTACTGAGAGAGGCAACTCCAACGTCCTAGCACAAGGTCGGTGGTGTCTCCTCTTGTTATAGGAATAGGAATAAACTTGATTAGGTTTATTCGAGTTTTTACGGTAGTCTGCTCTCTGGATGGTAGGTTATTCTACGACGGTATTCAGTTGCGCATGGCAGGTACGAAATAAGCATGGAACGAGGCAGGCCTAAGGTTTCCAATGGGTGAGACCAGAAAATCAGTATGATCGTTTGGACTGTAAGTCTTGGGGCATGCACTTGAAATCCTCTGATGTTTGTGGGAACGGTTGGGTTTGCATATTCCATCATTTGATATATGAGCAAATGGCATCAGTGGTAGCGAGGTATGAATATTGAAATCTAACTGGAATATATATGTTAGTCACAAGTTCCCTTTATAATACTACATACTTCGTCTCTGACACACCCCCAGTGATTTCAATCTCAATATCACAAAATTGTTATGACTTTTGTGTTATTAGAATCCCCTCTGGCCTTACCATGCAATAGTGGTCTATTGACTTCCTTAACGCTACCTTAATTTCGAGAAGAAGAAATTAATAAAAATACCAGAACTTACTGCGAGAGGCAACTCCATCACCTAGCCCCAGGGTTGGGGGGTATCCCACGCAGTACAGCGATACCTTTAGTTAGGTGGATTGTTTGATAGAATGAAAATCAGGTTGATCCTATCACATGGGCTGATTATTTGAGTTCTGATGGGAGGGGTATTATGTTTTGCTGTCTCGTCCACTGTCTGGATGGTACTGGTAGGTTACGACGGGATTCAATTGCAAATGACAAGTACAGTACTCGGATGAAAGGAGGCATGGAACAAGGCAAGGCTAAGGTGGGATTGGGAAATTCGTATGGTCTGAGTATTTGTAGCTCGGTCGGTGTGTCTTAGGCTGTTGTCGAGTGGCTTCCTCCACCATATGGGGAAAGCGGGCCGGTTGCTGTATATCAGGCACTCCGCTATAGCACCGTCTCCAGACATGAACCGTGTACTTGAGAACGGGGGACAATAGATGGCTCATTATCACTTTCCAGGTGGGGGAAAACCTATATCATTCACCTATCTTGAGAATCCAGTCGCTCGAGTATGGTTATTAAGGTATCGATAAATTATGCCGCACGATCCTACATATTCTGGTTTGGACAATACAAGTAGTATAACCACCTATAGTCCAAAGGGGAATATTGGCTACATTTCCCAGACTCAGGCTGCTGGTATTGGCTATCCATTTATTTCAAGATGACTTTCCAGTTGCTGCCACAATTACCCAGTAGCACCGCACAATGTACTATGAGATAAAATATTGTCTGACCATACCATAATATTATAAGTTATTTCGTTGTGTAGCCTAGAATAGGGTTCTTTGGTATTGCGGTTGGTTACCAGACTAGGTTCAGACAAACTGCAGTTTAGATCTCAGCCTACATAAGACGCTTAGCCTGAGGTTAAGGAGGAGCAAGTCAGATGGCAGTGCAGCCCCGACGCTTAGACTCTTTTTCCGCCTGGAAGGCATAGGAATAGAGCTTGCGGTTTCTGACAAGAGGGCTCTATGCGCTGTGACACTGTTGGGCGTGGTAGTATCTCGCATTTCATGCACCAGATGTCGGACGTAAATCTTATTAGTCTCCGGTCCAAAGTTCGGTTTCGGTCGTGGTCGGACATGGCAATTCTGTTTTCAGTATTCAGGACGTTCTGGTGAGACTGTAGTCAGACTACTCGGCTATAGTACCTTTTCCTCAATCACTTCTTGTATTATTCTCTTGACGATTGATCACTGACTGTGCTCACTCTGTTGGAAAAAATACGTTATCACATTCTATGTAGTAATGTGTGTATGTGAGTCATGTAACACATACACATATGACAAGTCACATGTATGGCTGGATTTCACGTGATACGGAGATGGGTATATATATTTCGGGTTTTCTCCTCCTGTATCCTTACAACTCAGTAACGCAATAGTGGAATCACAGCTTTTTAGTCTACAAGATACTGCGTTCAAATCTCAGTGCCGCCTTATTAAATATAAGAGACAGCCTTTGATACTGCAATATTTTCAGGTTATGAGCCCGGGTTAGCAAGACTTCCGCTACCCAACCATATACCACTTGACAAAAAACTGTTAATACACTAAAACGCTTCTACCGTTACCTTCCTCACACACCTCCTCCCTCTTATCACTCTATGAGTGATGCAGACGTCTACTATAGACAACACAACCAATTTCACTGCAGTAACTGCAACAACACTCGACCTCTCCCTAAAAACGTTGGACCAACCCTTGTTGCGAAAACGACACTTGGTACATAAAAAGATATCTGGCCTATCGAAAGAAGCTTCTTGCAAGAGCTACGATCATCAAAATACCAATAACAGGAAGAGAGTAAAATCAGGAAACAAATGCCACATACCTACTACGACGCACCTGGATACCCAATATCCGAAATCGAAGCCAAAGCATCACATCTACCACAAGATTTAACCAGTGACGAATACCGAGGTTATTTCAACCCTACATCGATCATTGACTGTCCTGGTTGTGGGAGATTAAGACCGTTTCCCATAAGTCATCAAAAAGAAACGAACATACTCCCATTCTGTTGTGACGAATTTCGATTTCAGCTTGAGTACTACGCAATAAAAAGGTTGTACAGTCGTAGAAATAACGGCAGAACAAACCCGTTTCCTCCCAACACCAATTTGAACAACAATAGACCTATCCCACGTTAACCGCCAAAATGTCCACCGAAGACACCTCACCAACAGACTCCACAGTTGGACGATTGTCCCTTACCCTAAAAGACTATCCAAAATTGGAAGGACAACGGGAGTATCAGTCATGAGCACAAATGTGGAAAACGGCATTCAACGTATACGATCTATGGGATGTGGTCGACTGTTCAACAGAACAACCTGAGCCAGAAGACGAAGGAACCTCCTCCTCAAAAGAGACCAAGGATTGGAATAAGCGAAATGAACTAGCAAAGTTCTTCCTATACCAGGCAGCGGGTAGCTACGCAGCCGATATCACCTGCTACAACTTGGCCTCTGAGGCTTGGCAGTCACTAAGGGACCGGTTTGACAAAGAAACACCATCTACAAACCTAGTCCTTCTTGAAAACATCTTCACAAAACTCACCCCTGGTAAAAACATCTCTGAACACATCTCCAACTTCGAAAACGCATGGAACCGGTTATCCCAACGATGCTCAAATGCAAAGGGCAAAAAGGCTGACGACCTCTTGACCACATTGAAAGCGGTAGTCCAGTCTGAAGCCACCAAAGGAGCGTTCTTCCTGCTTTCGATAAAGGAGCAACATGGAGATCTATGTGATATGCTGGCTGCACGAGGAGATAACCGTTATGTAGACATAAGTGAATTCTTCGTCAGCAGAGCAGCAGAGAAAGCCGAACAAAGGGAAGATGAAAAAGTACTATTCGTACCAAGGAAACAAAAAGGAACGAAGTTCTGTTCCTGGTGCAAAGCACGAGACAAGAAGAGTGACAACCATAACCTCAAGGACTGCCATGGTCTCAAAAGAGACAAGGAGAAAAAATATCGAAACAAGGGACCAAAATCGATAAATGTTACCGACGCTACCGTTACCGTGTTGATGACCAAGTCTCAACAAATTGCGAATGAAAGCGATAGGAGGATGACAATTAGTTGGCTTTATGATTCAGGAGCCACTGACCACATATCACCAAACGAAGGTGACTTCCTAAACCTATCACCCACAAAAGCAAATATAGTAACGGCAGATGACAGAACTCATCAAGCAACCGGAACAGGAGACATTCAGATCCCTGTGCGACTGCTGGACGGATCCAGATATACGCTTCAACTCCGAAGAGTACTGTATGTACCATCGTTTCGATACTCCTTAGTGTCTGAATCA
>QFET01003646.1:0-21016 GCA_003316355.1 Tuber calosporum
AGCCTTCAAAGCATGATACATACAGGCCGTTGTAAGGCATATTAGGACGTCGTTAGTACAATTAAGAAACGTTTTATCGGTCCTCCCATGCATTCTCCTTCCCCGGTACCACTTATAAAACAATAGTTTTGCTATCTCCGGCGCAGCAAACTGGAAACCACATTCCTGCCTTGGTAAGCCTTTTCGCGTCTCATTGGGGACGATCTGCGTACTACTGACCTCTTGTTTACTTGGATAGCATGTGAACCGGTCATTTTCCACCAAATAGGTAACCCGCGCCTTTATTTCGGTCCGTTTTTTATGCGTGAAGTCATAAAGGTCCCCAACCGTATTTTTGGAGTCTGAAACTAAGTGTGACCTGGTACTGGACTGCCTCGATTTCAACTAAATGTATCTAATTAACAGTTCACCGTCCCAAAGGGGACGTTCAGGGATATTCAAAGGACTTACAAAAGTCATTGCCGACTTCCCAATCTCCCTGTCTCTCCAACCCATCTTGGTAGCTACCTTTATCCAATAGCTTTTGAGAAGCGTATCGTTTTCGGCAGGGTTTACGAAGGGATTAACAAACCATGTTTGGTACTGTACCATATTAGCTGCGTTCTCAAAGATTATCCTCTCCTCCCCATCCAAGGTATTGCTTTTTGATGATATGGTTACTGGGACTGCAATATCAGACGCCGGAAAGTCCAGATTAGCCATACGACACTTCGAATGGGACGGCACTATTCCTTCCCCTACATCATCAAAGGGTGAAAGTTGTGACGAATCTACTCTGAGATGGCCTGAATGCAATTGTGCTGCCTGCTGCAGTGACGAAAGCCCTTGTGAAGGGCCATTCAGAGCCGGTGATGGGGAGTCCTCAGTGCTTTTCCTTATTAGCATGCAATAATAAAAGTTATCGGATTCACTCACAAATCTCAACTGGCCCCTTATCCTCCGTAGCTGTTGCTCCACCAGTGGTTCTGCTGGACGTTTTTCGAGCCTTCTGGGACGAATCGGGAACATCATCCTCGTCAACTTCTGTAAGCTCCGCTTCCTCAACAAATGAATTAACATGTCGTTGTCTATCCCGTGTTGGCATGCCACTCTCTACAAAGGATACAGAAGATCTCGATGATGATGGCTTAGCTCAGGGGACTACTAGTACAGTAGTCAAGTGTTATATAAAAAGTTTCGGTTGAGCTCATTTTGGCCTCTGGACGGCGGAACTCACCTCTGCTTGTATTTCCCGTCATAATTTTGTGAATATGAAATATTTAGAGTGCGTGGGGGAATTGGATTGATGCGTAAAAGGTCTCCAAGTGATGAATCAACTCACAGCGTCCCCCGGGGATGAAGGAGCTATATGCTAGAGCACAGATTTGGCTTGGGCCCAAGGTCCGTGTAAATCATTGGCATGTACCCAGTCCATGCTATAACCTTTTGGCCGCCGAACGTCTCAATTACTACGTGTACGGATGCCTCCAGGCCGGATAGAGACTCTCTATTCGGGATTGCTGGGACAGGATTTTATATGCCTGGTCACTTGGTTGAACGAGCATAACTTATGATTTCCAAAAGTTTAGATTATACATAGTAGGACGAGATCAAGAAGAAAGGGGATGTTTAGCCTTTCAGAAAACCTTTATATCTTACCGCCTAAATTCAAAAAAAAAAACTATTAAGAAGACTAAAATCTAGGACTGCAGGATAGGATCTAGAGAAGCGGTAAAACAGCGTAGACAGGATTAAGAAAATGATTCGCAGATAGAAGCAAAAAAGCAAAAAAAGATAAGAAAGCCCCATGAAAACCAATAAAAACACATATGAAGTCTCCAATAAGACGTAGCCCGGCACAAACAAACAAGCTCTAGAAAACCGTCGCCAAATGGATGCAAGTTGGTGCAAAAGTAGGAAAGTCCATGAAACAAAAAACACCCGAACGCCCAAAGAAGACGTACCCTGGCACAAACAAATAAGCTCCCGAAAACAAGCGCCGAAGAGATACAGGTTGGAGCGGGAGTAAAAAGGTTCATAGAACAAATGAACCGCGATCCGGAGGTCCAAAGAAGACGCAGCCAGGTACAAATTAGCCTTGGAGACCCCTCAAGTAGCTGATAGAAATGAAAACAAAACCAAAGAAACCCAGTAAAACAAAGAAACCCTACCGAAAACCCAAGAAGACCCAGCGCGTCCTAATTACCCCCATCCCCGTCTCCGTCTCTATCGCCATCGCCATCGCCATGCCCGTCTCCGTCTCCATCGCCATCGCCATCGCCATCACCATCGCCATAGCCATCGCTATCGCCACCCACAGGTGTTGCCTCACACCCGGGAGTTGGAACGCCAGGATGCACAGCCACATTTGGGACATCTTGTCCAGCGTAAGGGTTCATAAAACCTGCTCCCTGCTTAACACGAGCGCGAGAGATGAGTTCCCGGGAGTGCCCCTGGAACCTAAGGACCTTGCGATCATTGCTCACAATCCTCTTCTGCCAGCCAGCATGAGACCTGGGGAAGGCCTTTCTGCGCTTTGCGCGGCGCCCTACGTCCTCCTCAACATCAGAGTCGGAATCAGGCTCTGTGTAGAACTCAGCGACATCGAATTGGCCAGGCTCGAGATAGCGCCAATTGCCCACATGAAGAGGTGTATTGGGACGAACGGCGTCGCCACCGTCGGCAGGAACAGCAGAATCGCGGTGGAGGAAGCAAGCAACTGTGAGGGTGGTGCACCGGGAGAGATGAAGCCAGGCATTAACTTGATCGTCGTCGATCAATTCGATTTGGTTGGCAGCATCGGGGGTGACATTCATCCCTTGAATGTCGCAAAGAATCCCAATGAACTGTCGCGGGTGCTCCTGATTATCCAGGTACCGACAGGCAGCTTCGCCGAGCTCCTGCAAAGTGTAGTACCGGAGGATCGCCAGCCAGGTCTTGATTGGCGTATTGTCACCGTGCACAACCCAGGGCAGCTGGTGAGCCTGCCCAGCAACGGCACCTGACATCTCAATGAATATTTTGCGCACCGGTCTCTCTTCGTGAAGAGTTCCTTGGGGACGAGCAACGTCCCTTCCACCCCCCGATCCGGAACCTGAAGCACCGCCGGCGCCCTAATCCTCATCGGCGTGCTCATCATCGGAATTGAGTCTGGCATTCCTCCGAGACTCGGATGCCTTCTTCAGCACGTCAATGATGGGGGTATCCTGGGCGACTTGGAATACCTGATATGGGCCGTTCTGGGGTGAATTGAATTTGGCTTGAAAGCCTTGGAGGGTAGTGTGGGCAACGACCTCAGTTCTGAGTTGACCCCAGAGGATATCGCCGGCCTGTCTACGGCTGGTGATACCCTTCTCCTGGACCTTCCCCAGAATGAACGTCCGAAGGGCATGGTATCGCCTCCCCGCGACAGTGCCTCCAGCACTATTGAGATTGAGCTCAGTACAGAACTCGGCAGTAGTGGGACGTGGCATGCTAGCAACCAATCAGATTCTCCGTAAAAAGGAGCAAATGAGACGCACAGAGGACTAACCTTAATTAAGAAAGGATGTTCTTGGCGTGCAGAAGAGGACGGAAAATTGCACGAGATCTAGCGAATAGTCATCAGTAATTAATCTTTCTTGGGAAAGGTCCCGATAAGACGCGTAGTGGACTAACTTTTTGAAGATTCGCAGGCGAAAATGGGGAGCCACTAATTTATCTCGAGAGTAGTGATTAGTTATTGTTTCCCATTAAGAAAAGCCGGAGAGTAGCCCATACGAGCCGTGCACAGGATCAACAAGGCCTTCACCCGTCCCCGAAGGAATGGGTGAAGGTCAGGCTTCAAAGGTTTGTGTTTGTTTGTTCTTGGGGGATGAGGAAGGAAAGGAAAGAGCCAAGGGAGATGAATCGGGTAATAAACTTACCTTTATAGGGTCAAAAACGGTTGTATCTACCATGACTAAATTTTTCGCAGGGACGAGCGAGGGTTTAATAAAGATGCCCGGGATGACAAAGCTACACTACAAAAGCTACCGGGAGCTGTGACTGAGGGCTTCAACGGTAAGTGATTCTGCGCACAGCGATCAATATACGGTAGCTAAGGAAAGGCCTGAGAACAGCTCATTTTATACATTAGGAACGATGTATGAGACTTACTGTGGGTTAGTGTGAAGTGTGAGTGAGACTTTATGATCGCGCAAAAGAATTACCGTACCGGCAGTATAAGATGTTGTTGTAAAGACAAAAGTCGCTGTTTGAGGCTCGAAAAGGACGTTTAGAGGCTGCTAGAGGATTTGGTGAATGAAGAAGAAGAAAGAGAAAGGGCAGGGTAGAGCGGGTCCATATAACAAGGAAGAACATACTATTCAAGGTGTTTGTCGCTATATCAAGAGTTCTAGTGATTCTGACAAGTTTGAAAGAGACCGTTGAATGTCACATCTTGAATGTTGAACGTTCTTCTATGCCTGTACAAAATAGTACAAGCATACGGTTATAATAAAGTTACAAAGTAAGCTTGTACACTTGAAAGGTAAGTCGAACAAACATGAACAAGCTTTTCAAGAGAAGATTGAGGTACGGCGATGTGATTGGTGGGCTGGGGACTACCCCTGCTGTCTTGGTATAGGTTCGGAAAAGGGAAATTCATGTATAGGCACTTGACATGATGTTTAGCATTTTCAAAGTCTGCAATGAGCCGAACAATGTTCAGGATCTCAAAGATAAATTCTCATTGTTTGTGCTACGATAAATATAGAAACTCAAGGGGAGATGTTCTCAGGATAAAAGGCCCAGGGCCTAGTTCGGGTTAGGTTGTGGGGAGGGAATTTAGGGGCGAAGAACGGACACGATCTGTGCCCTCATTACAATTTTGCTCAGGGGTAGGTGAGAAAAAACACAGCAGCGCCCATGGGCCATACCGTGTATCTGGATAGTTTTCGATTTTTTTTTCTCCCCCTGCCATATCTCTAACTCTAAGATCTAGTGGGACGAGGTTCGTTCCATTGGTACCTTCTCGTGTACCCTCTATCTCTAAACTGCAGCTCTGGTCAAGAAACTAGCTATCCGATTGTCACACGTATTTAAGTATAAGGTCAGACCAGTCCTGAAAGTAAGTTTGGTGTATTCGCGTCTTCGTTGTGCTGTTTCCCGTTAAAACTAATTTCTTACAGAATGGTACAAGAGTCTCAGTGCCTGTACTGCAGGAAAAAATACAAGTCAAGTACATGGTATAGAAACCATATGGAAACAGCACATTTTGACTTTGTATAATCTCAGAGAACACTCAAACAGCCCATTTGCGACGAAGAACATCCAACTCAGATTACGCTACCGGTAGACTCTGACTAACCTTTCGAACCGATCGGTAACGAATTCCCAGAAATTGAACTGAATATAGACGAAAATGAGCTCGACAGTGACGCAAACACCGGCGATTCGGACATGGAAAGCGACAATTGTTCTGAAACTGAGAGAAGGGCACCATAGGTTGGATCACCCATACCGACGAAACACGCCACTGTGGGGAGATCTATACGGGACGTTGTACAGCAAGAAAATTGTGAAGACGAGATGTGGCTACCATTCAGAACCAAGTCTGACTTTGAGCTTGCGCGCTGGTTTATTGAAGCGAAGGTACCAAATGATCACATCAACAGATATTTCAATATGAACTTGGGGCCCGAAGACAGTAATATTAAATCTAGCTATCGGCTCCTTGAGGCTGTTGATGAGTTGGAATCAGGTATGGGGATGAAGAGCTGGAAAGAGGGGTTTGTATCGTTTAGCGAAGCTGTATGAAAATCTACCCTCAGAAGGTCCAATATTGACCGTATATAGGAAATACCCGACAGGGAAGAACCCGATAAAGCTTCCTCGACACAGAAATTCTTTTTCCGCAATCCTATTGATTGTGCTAGATATCTACATGGTCAAAGATGTTTTGCACAAGATTTGGTTTAAGCCCTGGTCACGGAATGGAATAGTGAAGAGCCACCACAGCGAGTTTATTCTTAAATGCACACGGCGGATTGGTGGTGGGAAACACAGGTAGGTTCAAATGCGACGTTCCACGGCGCAGCCACACCGCATGTCAGAACCTAAAATTAACAGCCAACAAAGGATACATTGCCTGATGGAGCAACGCTTGTACCGATCATATGTGCCTCAGATGTTACCTTTTTAACGAATATTTCAGGAGATAAGAAAGCCTGGCCAATCTATATGACAATTGGGAATATCCTATCGAAAACGCAGAATAAGGCCTCAAAACCTGCGACCTTCCTTTTGGCGCTTTTGCCCGTCCCCCCGAAGATGCTGGGAGTAGCAGCACGAGATGAACGGCAAAGGCAGGACAACAATGAGATTCTTTGTAATTTGATAGAAGCGATATTTGCGCCAATGGTTGCGTTGGGAAACGCCGGAATTGAGGTTGAATGTGCCGATGGAAAGGTCAGATTATGTTTTCCACGTCTCGCGGCTTGGATTGCAGATCACTTGGAAAACGTCACATTGCACGGTATTCAACAGAATCAGTGCGCTGTCTGTGAGGTACGACCGGAACAATTAGGGTCCCATTTGAGACGCCCTGCGGCAAAACGAGATTACAGACAATACGAAAATCTCTTCAACCGGTACTGCGATAACGACAAGCAAGCAGGGCAAATACTCACAGATCATGGGTTCAAATTGCTGTCAAGCGCCTTTTGTGGTCTTCCGAACATTCAACAGTACAACTTGCCCAAACCCGATATTCTTCACGTTGTTTATCTCGGAATATTCGAAGCACACCTTATGAAATGGGTAATTGGATTTCTAAAGAAGTTCAAGCGTTTACAAACATTCGATGCGATCTGGAAGAGTTTGGCTGTTTATCCCGGTTATTCTGTGCCGAACAAAGAATACACTCGGATCTCGCAGTGGACCGGAAAAGAGATGAGGAATCTGGTTAAAGTAATATTACTGTGTTTTGCAGCTTCGTTATATCGTCCAAGTGCCGTAGAACGTCCTGTATTTACCAAAGCTTTGGCCTGTGTCTGATCGTTTGTGGACTCTACCCTAATGTCACAATATACAAGCCATGCGAATGAGACGATTCAATACCTCGAACAGTTCCTTAAAGCCTTTCACAATCACAAGGATGTTTTTAAGGAGTACCGAAACGATAAGTCCACCACGAGAAAGGTGCGAGAGGTGAGTACAAGGATTAGGGGTGAGAATCGCCAAGTACTTAATCAACACTGCCTTTCTGGAGCCACAGCAGCCAAAAGACGTCTATTGCGGACGAACAGCGTCGCGATTTAGATGGAATTGTTGCTGATATCTAGGATGAGGATGTAGACTTTAACTTTGTTAAAATACACCTGCTGAGTCACTTTACGGACTATGTATGGCGCTTTGGGAACATTCAAATGTATTCTACGGAGTCGGGGGAGTCAAATCACAAAACAATGATCAAAGAGGGTTATCGGCGGTCAAATAAAAACGATGCGAGCCATCAAATCCTGAGAATGTATGCCAGGCTTGACAGCTTCAAAATTCTGGAAATAAATATTGAAGCGAGTTTACCACGTCCTATTGTGGACGAACAACGTGACAAGGAGCACAAGCGGAGGCTAGGATCCGTAACTAAGCAACCAATGGGTTTTACAGTAACGATCGGAACTGTTTCTCAATTAAGTCATACGTTGAAAAATCTCCCCCACCTTTTACACGACTATTATCGACGGAAATCATCTGTAAGTCTACAGCTTGATCTGGATACGGTCAAGCAGTTTCCCGTCGAGATATGTCGGCTTTTACGCATTCCGGTAGAGGACTTTCAGGACGCGAGAGAGGTTACATGACACTATCTTCGGTGTACAGGCACTCAGCTTTGGAGGTCCACGGGTCGGAGTAGAAACGATTGGGTCTGGGTGGATTCAGGTAATAAAAGTATATATGGGGCGTTGAAAGGCTATTACCCAGCGCCCTTGGTATCAATAATAAAGGTTCGAGAGTTAACAACGGGTAATATGGATAGACTGGATTTGGTAGATGGACTCTATGTTGAGAATTCGGCGAAGTTAAGCGACATTACAGGACTTGTTACCGTCACTTTGGGGACGGCGAAAGGGCCCAATGGGACCGCGGAAAGGGTAGTTGGTATCAAAATGTCAATGGCCATGGCGCATTTAGTACCAGAGGGTGCCGGAGTAGATAATAAACGCTGGTATGTAAATAATCGGATTGATTTAGAAATATTTAATAGAATATATTAAACAAAGTAAGATAAATACATTCGAAAGAACACAGAGCGGGGCAAATGAGACGTATAATGATGTTTTCTAAGCGAGCAGAGATGAGAATAAAATAGTAAAGTTTAAGGGATTCATGGCGTCTCAAAGAAGACCATGAGGAGCGGATTGAGTACAGACTTCAGTGTATGGTGCAAAAAAATTAATTACAAACACGTACTATGGAAACAAGGAAGGTTTATATGAGAACGACACAGGTGGGAATAGAGCATATTATGGTGAGAGGAACGTCCCCAAGGGGACGGCGTCCATAACGGAGAAATCAGGGGGAAGAGAAAGTGCCGAGTTATGATAGGGAGCCAAGACACACAGAGGTTTTTCCAGACTCAGACAGGGAAGAATGAGCCGCACAACGTCCAAAGTAGTGCGGCAGGAGAAGCCAAAAAAAAAAGGGGGTCAGTTAGGCGAGATGGATTCTGGTGTGAAGTAAGTACAGGGCTTCGGATAAAAGACAAGGATGAATGACGTTGGGGGTTTGGATTGAGCTGTGGGGAGGCCTCGGGAGTTTTCTGACAACGATAGAATTACGGGAGGGACTGGAAGGACAGGGGGAGCTGGCATTAACAGCCTGTTCAGGGAGATATATAGGTAATACATTGTTACAGGGTAGCCAATTCGGTACTGTTGAATTGACTAGGCCGTGCTCGTATCGAGAAAATCAGAGAATTGTCAGGAAAGCTCGGTAAAAAGTATGATAAAAGATAAAAGGATTCTCGAAGGCTTTATAACTTGTTAACTTAATAACTGAATAACTGAATATATTGTTAAGGTATCATCTCCGTTACCTCATGATCCCTTAACTACGGGGGACTGCTAACTATTTATACACTTTTCCCAGTACTTAGGTTGGCCATATAAAAGAAGTATTCTTGGAAACTTCAGCCATGGTCAATACAGTGCGAACACTGTTTGACCCTCAAGATGTATAACCCCACTACAGCAAATGATCCTGCGGACTATCTATTTGTCTGAGGGTGTCAAGCACTCCACCAGTAGATAGCCTTCGATCTCTTTGCCAAATGAACTAAGTTCAAATTGATGCCGCCCATTTGCGAACATCATACGGAATACCAGGTGCTCAGTCTGGATGGCCGTCTCTCCTGCATATATGCACTCATGTGCAGATGCATTCGGATTATCAAGAATGCAGAATACGTAATAGATCCACTTTGATAAATTACACTATCATCTTTCACCAAGGCTGAGTATTTCTGGATACAATCCTACTTCTTGCCAGTATGGGTTGTAGTCCATATAGTCACCTCCCGGCGCTATATACCATCACATCTTTAGACTCGAAAGTCTACTACCATATCCCATATGTGTAACATCAGCTCTCCCTTCCTAAGCTTCGTCTCGAAGCAATTCTTCCTTTTAGTACACCTACCGGTAGGGTTAAAAAACCTTCTGCGATAACTTGACCAGAGCAGCAAAAACCTTTCTGTAGATACTACTTAGCCCAACTTTAACATTGCCGGATTTTCCCTGGGAAAATCTTCAATCAATTCTTGAGCATGCTTTAAGTGCTCTGGTGGTTCGCAGGTATTCTCATCTTCGGAACATCCTTTCCACTTAAAAAGTATCGAAGTTCTTGGATTGTTCGTGAACGTCCTCTGAATCTTTGCTCATAAGAGATTATTTCACTCTTGATGATTTTTTCCACTTCCCATTCAAGGTCACCTTCAACTTCTTCCGGTGCCAGGGGTGGTTGTTCTCGGCCAGGTCAAATTGATTTTCAGTATGGCTCGAGTAGCGATACATGGAATACTGGATGGATTCTCCATCGCTCTGATATTTCCAATTTGTAGGAAAGGTTTCCTCTTTGCTCTAGGATTTTGAACGGGCCATATAATTTTGGCGCTAACTTCTTAGACGGTCGCTTGGTGTGGATATTTCTCGTGTTTAGCATAACCAAGTCGCCAATATTGAAGTCTGGTTGACTGCGAGCTGTGCAGTCATAGTACTTGTTCATCCCTTCACGAGTCTTCTCAAGGGATTCCTTTGCCTTTTCATGTATCGCTTTCATCCAGTGAGCATACATAGTTGCTCCCGGATTCTGAGCTTCTCGCTCCTTCATCCATTCTGTTTGAGGATGGTAACCATAATTTGCGAAGAAAGGAGTTATTCCATGTGCGCTTGTTACTGAGTTGTTATATGCATACTCGGCTAACGGCAGTAGTTGGTACCAGTCATCCTGATCGTAGTTGACAAATATTCGAAGGTAGCCTCCCAGCACTTGGTTGACTCTTTCCGTTTGTCCATCAGTTTGAGGATGGTAAGCCGTAGACATCTTCCTTTTAATGCTTAATATCTTGCACAATGATTCCCAAAATTCTCCTGCAAACTTTGCGTCCATGTCGGAAATGATTTCTGTTGGTAACCCATGAAGTTTCCAAACTTCTTTGATGAATGCTTCTGCAACGTCCTTTGCAGTCGCGTTTTCTTCTAAGCCAATAAAGTGTGCCATTTTGGTGAACCGGTCGACTACAACCATGATCTGGCTGTATCCTGCAGATTTGAGAAGTTGTGTGATAAAATCTACCGAGGTAGATGCCCAAGCAGCAAATGGGACCTATAGTGGTTGTAACAGCCCAAAGCGTGCATGTCTTGGTGCCTTAGCCTTTTGGCACTCAGTACAGGATCGTACAGAGTCGTTTATCCAGTTCACTATTCCTTTCCAATAAAAGTCTCTTGTGATAATTTCCAGAGTCTTTTCTTGACCGAAATGTCCTGCGATCCTAGAGTCGTGACAGCTTTGTGCAATCCCCGCCCGCACGTGTTCGTTTTGAGGAACATATAGGCGTTCTTTATAGTAGAGCATTCCATCTGTTAAGGTCTATTGTTTTGGCATTTCTTTGCCATCATTCCGTAAACTTTCCAGTTCCTTCTTTCGGTCTAGCCAATCTGAATCCTCGTTTGCCATTTTTCTTACCCGTTCCAAGAATTTTTTATCAAATTTCTTGACTTCGCACTTTGCAATTATTGTTTTAGACATTAGTGTTTGTCCTTTAGTGCATATCGGGTGTGAGGTAATGTCCGTTGAGTCCAAATATTCGTGCTTTCCGTCAGAATATAGGAAACATAATTGTGGTTGGTTTTCTTCCAACTGTATATCTGAACTGCCAAACCCTTGGCTTGGTCGTTCAGTTTTATCTAACTCCATAACCTCATGAAGTTCTCTCTCATCAACCTTTTCCACAATGATCTGGGCTATCCGGTCTCCTGTGTGTACCTGAAAAGGATTCTCAGTAGTGTTGACTAGGAGGACCTTACCCTCTCCTCTATAGTCCGCATCCACTACTCCGGCTCCAATGGAAATACTATGCTTGACTGCTAATCCACTACGGGGTGCAATGCGTGCATATATTCCAATTGGTAATCTGATAGCCAATCCTGTCCCAATGAGCACTTGCCCATTCGCAGGAACTATGTTGTTTTTGGTACTGTATAGGTCATGACCGGCGGCTAGCTTGGAACCTCGAGTCGGGATTCTTGCTTCATGTTGAAGTCTTTTAATCCTTATCATATTATTCTGTTCCTCTGGAGGCAACCGCTGACTTAGGTGTTCGGAGTTTTCTTTACCCCATATAACTGAGATGACTAAGTTTCAGTTATTCTGTAGGTTTTCAAAGTGATGAGACTGAAGTATAGCCTGCTTGGCATGCTCAGCTCCCTCCTCAAGGCGGTACTCGGGCCGCCTGCATAAAGCATCTGGTTTGCCCCCTCTGGTTCCAGGTCGATAAATGATTTTAAAGTTAAAATCAGTGAGCTTCTGAGCCCAGCGAATTTGTCTTGCCGACCAGGCCTTTGTGGTGAGAAAATATTGTAGGTTTTGATGATCGGTATATATGGTGAACGGTTCATCGGTCCCAGCAAGATAGTGTCGCTATTCTTCCAACGCAACTA
The DNA here is from genome assembly GCA_003316355.1 of Tuber calosporum. Taxonomy (NCBI): domain Eukaryota; kingdom Fungi; phylum Ascomycota; class Pezizomycetes; order Pezizales; family Tuberaceae; genus Tuber; species Tuber calosporum. The sequence continues at coordinate 12,159 of QFET01003646.1, forward strand.
ATATTGCCAACAATTCCTTGTCATGAATGTTATAATTGCGTTCAGCAGGTGTCAATTTTCGAGAATGGAAAGCGACAGGATGTAGTTTTTTGTCCAAATATTGAGAAAGGACACATCCAAGGGCGTAATCGCTGGCATCTGTTTCCACTACTGTTCCCCTGTCTGGATGGAAATGACAAAGTATCGAAGCTGTGATGAACCGACGTTTGAGCTACTCAAACGCTTGCTGTTGCTTTTCACCCCAAGAAAAATCCTACGGGTTACCTTTAAGCAAATCAGTCATTGGCGTGCATAGTGCGGAGAAATTCTTTATAAACCGCCGGTAGAAGTTGGCGAAGCCCATAAATATTTGAATTTCCTTTACCGAGGTGGGTGGTTTCCAGGCCTTGATTGATTCCACCTTTCTGTCGCTCATAGTAACTCCATCAACAGCCACAATATACCCCAGGAACTCCACTGATGTGACATCGGAGGTACTTTTCGTAAGCGAAATGGCTATTCTGTATTCCCGCAGTCTTTCTAAGACTTTTCTAACCAATAAGACATGATCCTTCTCAGATTTAGAGTATATAAGTATATCATCAATGTATACTACCACTCCTTCATCAAGAAAGTCTTTCATGATCATAGTCATTATTGATTGGAAGGTGGCTGGTGCATTTACCAGACCAAATGGCATGACATTATATTCATATAAGCCGTATCGTGTGCGAAAAGCTGTTTTCCATTCATCGCCCTTTGAATGCGCATCAGGTGGTAACCATCTTTCAGGTCCAACTTGGTGAAAATAGTGGCTCCTTCCACACGGTCGCGTAGTTCCGTCATAAGGGGTAGTGGATATTTGTTGTGGATAGTGACTTTATTTAGTCCTCGGTAGTCAACAACCAACCTAAGACGTCCATCAGGTTTTGGCATAAAAAGTATTGGTGCTCCGGCTGGTGATTTGCTGGGGGAAATTTTTCCTTGTCTTAACATATCATCCGGATATGTTCGCAGTGCTTTTAACTGCTTTTCCAAGAGGGGATAAATTGGTCCCGAAGGTGGTTGGGAATCTGGTTTGAGGTCAATAGCAGGATCGAAGGTCTGATGAGCCGGTAGTTTCGCCGCAGTTGATGGGCAGAAAAGGTCTTTGTAGTTATGGTATTGTGTGGGTAGTGTATCAAGGATTATTTCTTCCTCATCATCTACTCTTGCAACTCTTCAAATAGGGACTGCCTCTGGATCTTCCAGAACCTGCTCATCCCACTCGATTGATATACCTTCGTCCTCCGGTAAGAGGTGAAGCTGACATCCCTGAGCTTTCAACCTCCAGCTTTCTGAGTCTTGAATTTCGGTTATACGATGTTCATCATTCCACCACTCAAATGGAATTATTTATTCCATAATTTCCTGTTGGTGCGATCTCGCACACAATCTTTGATATGTAATTATTTTTCCCAATTTCCAGGTAAAGGGGAAGGGTGAAATCCCTTCCAGTAGATAATTCGTTTCCAGTAAAACCCAAAATGGGTATCGGATCCTCACGAGACTTGTAAGGAATATTCAATTCCCAGATTAAATTTTTGTGTATAACAAAGATATTCGATCCAGAGTCTAATAAAACTCTTATGCGATATCTTTTCCCATACACATACATATGTGCAGTTCCTTCAGGACATTAGTAGCGTTTTAGTTCTTCGTGTTAGAGCTTTTGTCGCTTATGCGACGTTGTTATCTCCGTTCGTCCTCGCTTAGAAGACATTATGGTTGTATAGCTTAGGTGTTCGTGACAACGCCAGCATTGTTTCGACTATAGAGGTCTCCTCAGACGAACTAAACAAATAGTTAATTATTAAGATTCTGGACAGCCCACTACGAGCGATCTTTACCCCCTGCCTAGGGGCTCCCAAGAAAATTAAAACCCCCGTCAATAGGGGAGAGACCAGTAAAACGCCATAAAAATGCAATAAAAAATTATACTTCTCTGTCTTTCGTGTAGGATAATACCCTAAAGGAGTAATAATTTTCCAAAATAATTTATATTTTTCGAAAAGAGCAGAAAATTCCGAAAATAGTGACTGTTACCGAATTTGGAATATCTCCTCCAAAAGCGGTAATAATTGCACTTAAAGTAGTGTTAGGTTACCGTGCAAGACATTTTTGACCATTACCATAATTAGCGGCGTGGTTGGTTGCTATAGGGACCTTTGTTGTTGTAGTTGTTGTTATTGCTTTTTTTGTTTTTTTTTTTGTTTTTTTTTTTTGTTGCCACAACACCCTCAGGTTAACCGAGCTGATATCATGATGTTTCCCAGAAGACTTTACAGCTGTTCAGCTATGGTCTAGTGGTAAAATGAGCCTGGCCCGTTCATTTTGTCCGCAGGGTCCTGCGTTCAATCCACCCTTCAGGCAGATTAAACAACGGTAATTTGTACCGGAGGCATCTAGGGCTAGAGTGTACTGGGGGTTCACCCCTGCATACCGTGGGTTAACCCCTGCTACTGCCCAGCACTTCCTGAGTGTCAAAAAACGGGAAGCACATCCAAGTGCCTAAAAAGGAGATCCTTCTTCCCAAGTAAAAAGCAGGAACCTAAAATTAAAACCAATCTGATGGAAAATAAAAAGTAACTGAGATCTCCCTGACGGGGGAGGTCTCATCCTCCAGTCCCCTGAATCCAATCAGTTGAAGCACGCTACGGAACCTCATCGAGGCTCCAGGGAACCACGGTTCCCAACATGCAAACTTGGACCTGCATGCCAATTTTTTTGAAGAATTTTTGAATTCTTTTTTATCGTCGAAAACCATATTGTCGTGATCTTCAGCACCCTAGACTTGAGGGTTCCCAGTTTCGATACCGGTCGCTATTGCTAATGCCCCGAATACCCAATTGCCGTCGCCATTGGTGCCTTTAGGACATTTCTGTGTCCGATAATTCCCATAACCGAGGTTCTGGTTCGCTCTGAATTTGGTTCACCTTTGGCTGTGATGTTCTTACAGCAAGAGCAGCCGTCTGTGGTTTGCTGGGAATTTTTGGTCGGTCCTTCGTTGGTTGCTTAGCGAAAACTCTTGATACCACTATGTCCTTTCGACATTTTCGCCAAGTGTGGTTGTTGAGGCTGCAGCGAGTGCAAGCCTTTCCTGTCTTTCGCTTATCCACAACGTCTTGAGGGATTCCATCATGAGCATTCTTCCACTCCGTATGCTCATCCTTATTATGGAATCCTCCCTTCTTTTCCGATGGTTTTCCTTTATCTGACTTCCATCTGGTAGGTTTGTTTTTTGGTTTCTGGTCGGTGTATCCGTATTTGGTGTTGAACCCCTTTGCTGTATCATCGCGTTTTCGCTTGGATGCTCCACTGTTTGAGGGCTCACCTTTGGATAGTTTCCGCCATTCCAGAAATTCCTCCTCTTGTCTGCCAACTTCCGGTATGGTTTCCATCCATTCCTCATCCGAGGAAAACTTTAGATAAGATAACCGACGAAGAATTTCTTCAGGAAGTTTGCTTTCCACCCGAACCCTCCAACTAATTCCTGTGAGACCGGCCTTGATGTTGAGATTTTCGAGAATTAGAAGATAGGTGTCGATTTTTCCCTTATAGACTACCTTAGTCATTTCTTCTAGGGCTTGTCGTTCCTCCTCGATGCCGACATATCGCATGGTAATTTCTTGTTGAAAGCGTTCCCATGTGGAATAGTCTGGGTCTCGGGTATATCCTTCTAATCCACCCATCACCTTCCGGTATTTCTCTGAGAAGGGTGCCACTTTGTTCCCCTTTGTTTTCCCCAAGGCAAAAACTATTCTGTGTGCATGATTTTCCCACTGTGTAGGATTGCGATCGAAGTAGTCTTCACAGGCTGTCAACCAGTTTCGAACATCTTGGTTGTCATTTCCTTCCAAGAAGTAGGGTGGTTCCGCTATTAGCTTTGCAGGTCGGGAGAGTCCACTGATATGTTATAAGAAAGCAATAGTTAACCTGTCCTTAGGTATATCGTTTCTGGGAATAGACGGTAAACGGGGAGCGCATTCTGGCCTGCCGCTCTTTCTACCCCGTCCATCCTCTCCATCACTATCGGACCCATCATCATCTGGGTCAGGGGCGTCACCAAGGTTACCTGGTGGTGGTGGCGGTGGTAGGTTATTTCCTCCACGGTCAACTCCTTTTCCTCTATCCTTCCTTGGAGTTGATGCTGAGTCCTTTGTAGGAATAGTACACTCTGTTGGTACCATTGTGGGTCCTCAGTTAGACGGTCCTGGATTACCATCACTAGGTCTATACTGTGTTGGTGCAGGTGTCATTTCCTCTAATCGAAGCACAAGAGCATCTAGGTAGGCCTTCACACCCGCACTCTGTTCTCGTTGCTGTTGAGCAGCAATTTCTCGTTGCTCATTTATCCTTCTGGTCCATTCCTGTTCCTGTTGGTTCAACTTAGTATTAAGTTCCATTAGTGCCTTTTCCAGGATTCGGTCCCTTGTTTCTGAGACTTGAGCCTGTTGCTCTTGTTGAGCATGCTGACGTCGAAACTCTTCCTGAACCTGGGCACATAACCTTTGCTGCTCCCGTTCGGTGTCGCCACTCAATTGTTCCAATACACAGTGACCTTCCTGTATCTCAGCATCATTGATAACTTCACCTCTGGCCATACGGCTCTGCAGCAATTCTAGCATTGTAAAACCCTACCTGGCCTCCTGTGATAGTGCTGAGATCGCTATGTGATTCTCATCGGCACTTTCTTTCAAGGATCGGTCAAGGTGGCGTAATGCATAGACAACATTTTGCTGGAAGTTATCTTGCGTATTGACAGGCTTCTTGGTTCGCTCGGCACGTTTTTGAACTCTTGATGGTGGACGACCCAAATAAGTAATGGGAGAGCTGGTACGGCTTCGGGACGGGATTAAAGATGCCGACAGGGTAGATTCCGTGTCATCCTATTCGATCATCCTATCATGTCCCAAAGGACTAGGAATAGGTGTGTCATCACGTGCCATAGCCATGGCAGCTCGCTTAGACACCCAAATAATTTCTCTTTGAGAAAATATAAAATAACCAGTAGTCTGCCCTCTAGGCCAAAGGTGCTAACTGGAAGAGAAATTAGCTTGAATAGCGGGTTTTTCCGCAAGGTCAGCAACAAGTATCTCTTCAAAAAGTAGGATATGGTAAATTATTGTTTGCGTTTTGGAAACGCAGTTACCCGCCGTCTGTATTGACGATAGATATGTTCTGTATGTTTTCTCTGTATCCGAGCCAGTTGTCGAAGTGCTACTGGTCAGAGGTCAAGTGCGTATTCTTCGCAGCAGATAGGAAAAACTTTGTCAAAGTTGAGAGGTCGCCAGTGCCCACAGTATTGGCACTGTTGAAAACTTTGAGCATCAAAGTATTCTCTGGGCATGAGAGAATATAGAGTGGCTTTGGTGACAGGAGAATAACAATATAGTGTTACGGGGTAGCCAATTCAGTACTGTTGAATTGACTAGGCCGTGCTCGTATCGAGAAAATCAGAGAACTGTCAGGAAAGCTCGGTAAAAAGTATGATAAAAGATAAAAGGATTCTCGAAGGCTTTATAACTTGTTAACTTAATAACTGAATAACTGAATATATTGTTAAGGTCTCTTCTCCGTTGCCTCATGATCCCTTAACTACGGGGGACTGCTAACTATTTATACACTTTTCCCAGTACTTAGGTTGACCATATAAAAGAAGTATCCTTGGAAACTTCAGCCATGGTCTATACAGTGCGAACACTGTTTGACCCTGAAGATGTATAACCCCACTACAGCAAATGATCCCCCGGACTATCTATTTGTCTGAGGGTGTCAAGCACTCCACCAGTAGATAGCCTTCGATCTCGTTGGCAAATGAACTAAGTTCAAATTGATGCGCTCATTTGCGAACATCATACGGAATACCAGGTGACCAGTCTGGATGGCCGTCTCTCCTGCATATATGCACTCATGTGCAGATGCATTCGGATTATCAAGAATGCAGAATACGTAATAGATCCACTTGGATAAATTACTGTATCATCTTTCACCAAGGCTGAGTAGTTCTGCATACGATCCTACTTCTTGCTAGTGTGGGTTGTAGTCCATATAGTCACCTCCCGGCGCTATATACCATCACATCTTTAGACTCGAAAGTCTAGTACCATATCCCATATGTGTAACATACATGAAGGAGAATTTTTTTTGCTGATGTTCAAGCATCTCGTATCCAAGTATCCAATTGTTCCCTGCATTATCCTTTGCAAAGCAAAGGTAATAACAACAGTATTGTACGTGTTAAGCCCTTTCATATTTCTATTATCCTGCAAAACAAAGGTGACTTATTGAAGAATAGGGTTTTAAGATTGCAATTATGAAGATTGTAATGATACTTTTTTAAATTTTTTTTTGAATGGGATAGCTTTCAACTATAGGCATTTTTGTTTTCAGGGACAACTTCAGTTACTTGTAAACTATATGAAGGATACAATATGGAGTATTTGGTACCTAAATTCAAATAACTGACAACAGTCATAGTTCGATGAGATACTTGTAACAATCAAATGTCACCACAGATTATTGCGCATAGGGTGAATGACTAAAATATTTCATCCAAGACCTATATTCAATGCCTTATTCATCCTGTTTTCCTCCTATCATAACAGCAACTTGTTTGTAGTTTACTCAATCAGACTAAATTCATTCTCAACATGGTGAATCCTCTGGCAACCAAGGATGGAAAAATAAAAACAGTCTTTTAGATATCAGATATGAACCAAATCTATTTCTATAGCCTGCTAGCTTACCAGACATGCCACTTAATAAAGAAGCTTGGAAATGGATTAAGAGACATATTACCCACTGTAATCCATATCTAACTACTATTCCCAATTTACATTAAGCAATTATAGAGGAATAGAATACTCTTACAGCAGATAATATACTTGAGTTTACTTCCACTTTTGCTGGATGGGTATTGGAACCTTATCTCTATATGAAGTAGTTATATCAAAGAGTATTTATACTACCAAATTTACTTGTCTTTAACTCCCCCCTCACTCATCCATGCAAGTTAAATTATGGGACAATGAGCGTTGGATTTTTTTTATTTATTTTTCTCAGTAGGGTTAATTTGCATGCTACCTGAATTTGCATCTCCTCGTACAGCAGAGTTAAAGCTAGGCTTCAGTAGGGGGCATGTTGGCAAGTAGAAGGGACAAAACAACATAGATTATTCTGAATAACTGGGAAAAAAAAATTGTCCAAACCAGACTAAAACTGACAGAGTTAGAATGATTTGAAGTTGTCTAACTTCAAAGAGCTCTATCTCTCCCAGCTTTTGTCCAATTTCACCAATCCTTTTTTTAATCTGCACTTAATAACTCGCTCTTAGTGTCCCGTTTCTCAGAAACGGTGACCTCTAATGAACACTAGTTAAAGGGACACAGTTTGTACGAGTATGGAAATTGTTACCTTAGGTATTCAGCGTCAATCCTGTTACATGACTAATATCTTGAATGTGTTTAAGATTCCTAGCTTGTAGTGGAGCATTGATGGAAGCAAGAACTCTCTTTGGTTTTATTTTCAGAAATTGTGCTTGTGTCCTGTATAATGCTTTCATACAGCATACAGGGTAGTTAACCAGCAAATTATCCCTGCTCTTGTATGAAGCCTTCTTGTTGAGGATCAAAAAAATAAATTCTTTTCATTCTGTCCTCGAAAGCAAAATTTTTGTGCTCATATGTGTATCGGGAGTATAACACTGCAGTAGCAAAGTATTTGACCTAATAATATGCCCTTCTCTTTCTCTTTGTGTCAAGAAAATACTCGAATACAACTACTCTGGATTTCAACTTCCCAGTATCCCCCTTTTTCCTCGAATTTCTTATCTGTAAGGTTCCCGAGATTCCCACTCTTATCCTTCTCTTGCTCGATTTTTACTTCCATATCCGAGTACAATAGTAGTCCACTAGCAGATGCTGCTGCCGGTCCCCGGTATGAGGGAATTGGACAGGATGTCCTGCGTAAGTATCATACCGCATTCTACAGCATTTCACAAAAGACCTCCCTGATGCCCCCCCCCCCTCCATCACCTCGCCCTACCCTATATGCCACCTCAGGTACAAGTATCTGGTCTGGCAAGTAGAAGTCGAACACAGGGGGGATCCTGGGAGCTGAATTTAGTATGGGCGCTCAGATGTGCAGACAACCCGCCATACAAATCTTCGTCCCCTGTGTTCAGGTTCTAGATGCCAGGGACTTGTAGTATCAGACATGTTCTTAAGGGTCGGGGCTTAAGTTACGTAGCAATCGACTCAATAGCGTAGGAGGATAGGCTTTCCCAGTAAACGAGCTCTGCGAACAGAATACGGAAGATAATGGTTCTGGGCACCCTATGGTATTCTGCCAGAGTAACCCGGGTGTGGGGGATACATAGCTTAACTTGAGCACACAAGAAATTGCGAAAGGAGGCCACATCGCTGGCTTCCGGGTGTATGAGGAGGAAGCGGTGAGTAAGTGAGTAATCGATAGACTCTATGGGTGTAAATCCACTACTGTTATTACCTGCCCACAGTAGTAGACGCCCCGAGCATCTAAGCTGCCATAAAGGGAATCTCGAATTGCGATCTGCGTAATCCTCTCGTGTGGAATCAAAACTTTAGCGTAAACGTCTCCCTGCACAACACATGATCTGGGTATCAGCTGCCTTTAGCATAGATACCATATCTTCCACCGTCGACACCACAATAGCAAACAGCTCAGCTATGATAGATAATTGGCTACCATCCGAGCAGAGTAACGCTCCCCGAACTAATCTGACCCGACCAAGCACTTCGATATCAAATGCTTGAAATCGCTTCAAAACATGGTTATAACAAAAAAAAAAAAAAAAAAAA
>QFET01003647.1:0-149573 GCA_003316355.1 Tuber calosporum
GATCGCTCACCCTCCTGCCCTTCCTGCGACTCAGAGGATGAAACCTTCGAGCATGCAATTCTCCACTGCCCTTCCAAGTCCCGAGAACGCCACCTTTACCTTCCGAAGCTGTCTTCGATGGACCATGGCTCTCCACTGTGGACCGACCTGGACATGATCCTTGGTCTTGCCTCATACATCCGCACTACTCGCACGAACTTCCCGCCCACCATGCCAGCGGTTTTTGCTACTGCTGCCTCCTCCTCCTCCGACTATGACTCAGGCTGAGTGGTTTGACCTTCCTACTATATCTTTCCTTTCCGTTATGATTTCTTTTGATATCATTTCATTCTATACTTTGTAAATTAGTTGCCATTTTTGGGCGCAGTGACGGTATGGTCATCACTAGGGGAGAACTGGTGCGGTTATTTCTCTTGTTTTGCACGTTTGGAATTAACGCTTCGTTTATGCCATAGCTAGCGCTCCATGCAGGTTCCTGTACGTTAACAGCGAATATATGAGAGTATCAATCAAAAAAAATCAAAAACCCCGTAGTTAAGGGATCATCAAGCAACGGAGAAGAGACCTTAACAATATATTCAGTTATTCAGTTATTCAGTTATTCAGTTATTTACCTTCGAGAACCCTTTTATCTTAAACCATACTTTTTACCGAGCTTTCCTGACAGTTCTCCGATTTTCTCGATACAAGCACGGCCTAGTCAATTCAACAGTACCGGATTGGCTACCCCGTAACAGTCAGAAAAGCAAGCATGAAGCTCCAGCCAGAATATGGTCAAAAAGGTGGTGGGGAAAGACAAGTTCCAAAAGAAACATGAAATGGAGTAGGGCAAGCTCATTTGAAAAATTCATTTCTGACTCGTAGGTTTCTATTGATGAAGCTTTAGTACTCTGCCTATTGTTTCTCTCATTAGCACTGACATATATTTTGATTCAAACAGAAATATCCCAGAAGCTTCCAATCCTGGATAATTGTACATGGTCGATAATGCACTCATCTTTCAGTCAACCTCTTGGTGGTAGCCTGCTGGCAGTTGTAAGTTGCCTCCCTACTCTGAGCCCAGAACCAATTGTCTGTGCTATCTCTAATCTGTACATATACTTAGCCTAACCTTGTTGTAACAGAATCCAAATATGTTTCTACTATTACTGATGACTTGATGTAGGTAATTACTTATTTGAGTTAATAGCTGATAAGCGCTACTATTTTATTGTCCCTTTCTACTTGGTTATGACTTTCTAACAGGTTATCCTCTTCTCACTTTTCCTATCATTACCACCTCCTTGCTTCTAATCATTTGGGTATTGCTATCCTCCTGCTATACCCATTGGATTTGTGTAGTATTAGCAATCACTTGTCCCTACTTTTTTGGATTCAATTATATATTATGTTAACTCCATCCTGTCACTTTTAACCCTCTGTTTTCAGAATATGGTTACCTTGTTATAGTTCCTCAGTTAGTATATTTGTTGGACAGGATATTTGTGCTTTTGTTAAGTTTTCATAACTACAATCTTTTGTATTTAAAGAGCCTGCAATCCCTTAGGGATTAAGACTCTCGAGCCTCACAGGATTATCATCTTTAATACTACAAGTTGAACAGTCACTCTATTAGTTCTATACCTTTTACCTTGTCTATTGAAGACCTATCCATCAACCCTTCTCCCCCTATCCCAATAGTATCTTTAGAGTCCATATGGGATTCTCAAGATACTTGGGAGTAGGTACACTGGTGCTTGAAAACACATAAAGGGATAGGGTGAGCTTTGGTATAGTACAAACGGTCTAAAGGTGGACCTTCCTATGGAACTGCAATCTCATAGGAACCAATGGGAATTAAGCCAACAATTTCCAGGCCACAAACGGTAAGGTCGAATAATACATGTTTGGGAATCAAGTGAAACATTGGATAAAGTAGAAATAGAGAATTATGCACTTTATATTATAATTACATTATTGAAATTCAAGTTGAATTCAAAATTATTGATAATAGTTGTATATTAGCATCATAACTTCACTATTACTAGGTATTATCCTATCTTAGTCATCAATACCTCACAGTATTTTTCTGCATGACACTAGGTAGATTCTGTCACTTGTTTCAGAAACCTAAAGTATCACTTTTTAACCTTGAACTACTTTTCCCTACAGCCTTTAATTTGAAAAAAAAAAACGCAATAAAAAAACCGCTACCTTGTTCTCACGAGAAGTAGCTTCAATGTAGCCGTTTTTTTTTTTAGAAAATTCCGTGTTGTGGTTGACTAACTCGGAATCGCATTTTGCCTATTTGCAGAACCCGATTTGGGTCCATTGGCACTATACGTTTCCTAGGCCGGGTGATGAATCTTTGAACAAGGTCTGTCATGGTATGAATTACTGAGTATGGTGCACAGTCAAAGCTGGTCTGCTACTTTAGGATTGTGAGATCTTGTATTTGCGTTTTATGGGTTTGCTAGCGGCGGTGTTTGGTGTCTGGCTGTGAAAATATTGTTGTCGCAGAGACTGTCTCTGAGGAAACTAAGGCGGCACTGGGAGTTGAATGGAATATATGTTTTTTATACTTTATCAACATGACACCGCCAAACATTTGGAATTAAAGCTGGATTTCCACACTTGGACTATCGAGCTATATGGACATGAAGGGGGAAACCTCAGAATGTATATACCCATATTATGTGATTGTGAGAAATCCCCTTTGGGTATATCTTGTCATAAGTGTGTATCTTACATGGCTGATAAGCATGTATGACACATAGAATGAGAAAATGTATTTTCCAAAAATTTCCCTATATTTCCATTACTATCTTACTTGGCAATCTTTCAAATGAAATCTTTGTCAATCCCTTTGTATAGAAGTTCACTAAAGTGGTCTTCAAATATACTCTAATTAACTCAATGTTCCCCCTTTCTCTTAATATCAGTAGAGATTGATACTGTTTATTGATGTATTTGGTGTAATCAGATACACTTTGGATTTCAGTAAGACTTGCCACCACAGTGTTATTACAGCAAATGAATTACAGCATCATATTATCACTATGCATTAGGCCTTTCCTGATCTAAATACTGTGACTTGCTGTAAACAGTACAGCAATGTATTTACCTTGTGTTATTGGTTAACCAACTATGTAGTATGTCTCATAGCACCAAGTACTTCTAACAGTATATTTGTAATATTAATCCTAGGCAGGATTTTTGATTATTAAGGTTAGTTGCAAAGAGGCTATTGTGATAGACTTCAACAGTTGACTACTCAGTTATAAATTTGTAACTTATCTATCTTTTTTTGGTACTTTTAAGCTATTAGTGTACATGATTGGAGGTAGCAAGGAGAGTATTTCTAGATTTGAAGGCAAATTGACAGAGAGATATGGTTGTAAAAACTATGTTTACCTGAGTAGTTCTTGCAATATATATCAAGACTCTATTTTACTACAATCAAAGTTATAGCTTATAAACTACAATCCTAAAATACTAAAGTACTAGGAGAGATCTGTTCGTCCAATAAGCAGTTACTAAGCAATATGTAATGGAATCCTACTAAGTGTCTTCTATTACTACTGACTTGATGTTGGTTATTACTTATTTGAATTTATACCTGATAAGCACTACTATATGGTTGTCCCTTCCTACTTGGTTATGAATATCTAACTGGCTATTCGTCCCTTGTTTCGCTTATCATTACCCCCTCCTTGCTTCTACCCATTTGAGTATATCTATCCTCATGCTATAACTACTGGATTTGTATAGTATTAGTAATTTCTTGTTCCTTTTTTATTTGGATTCCATTACTTGTTATGTTACCTCAATCAGTTTGCTTTTAACCCTCTGTTTTCGGAATATTGTTTCCTTGTTATGCTGCCTCAATTAGCATAGTTGTTGAACATGATGTTTGCGCTTTAGTTAAGTTTTTCTAGCTACAATATTTTGTATTTAAAGAGCCTGCAATCCCTTCAGGATTCAGACTCTCAAGCCTGAGAGGACTATCATCTTTAATACTACAAGTTGAACAGTCACTCTATTAGTTCAATACCTTTTACCTTATCTATTCAAAACCTATCCATCGACACTTCGCCCCCTATACTTATAGTATCTTCAGAGTCCCTTTGGGATTCCCGAGATACTTGAGTGTAGGATACACATTTCCTCAATAAACTCTGCCTTCACATTCAACTACAACACAACAACCATGACTCCAACAAAGACTGGCCACATGATAGACTTTGAGAAAGGGTAAATTGTTGGTTTAAGAAAGGATTTTCTTACTTTTACTGAGATTGGGAATCTTTCAAATTGTCCCAAAAGTACTGTCCTCAGTTTCTATACCTAGTTCTAAAAGAGGTATGATTAGAAAAACATTCCTATACATAGCAGAACCAAAATTATTGACACCAGAACCTGTTGCTACCTAGCTAGATAGTCCAAGAAGATATGCTGTCAGCCTCTATGAGAATTACACGATCAAGTTACCCTTAAGTCTACTTCCAGACAGTGCTACACATTTTAGCATCAGTTAACATAAAGAAGTTGGGAGTAAGGCAAAGTGCATTTCTGAAGGAAGAACACACTATGGAAATCCTAGTTTGGGCAAATCAGTATAAGAATTGGATAAAGAAGGACTTTAAGAGTGACATATTTAATAATGAATGCATGGTTGAAAAGTTCAAAAATCTTAAGAGTATTTGAGTGTTCAGAACACGTGAAGAAAAGTGGCATAAAGACTACATTTTAGGGGGGTACAAAGGGGAAAGGAATAAAGCAGATGGTCTGAGCTTGCATTTGAGGTAATAATAAGTGTCCTCTGATTCCTATTTTTGACAAGAGTGTGAATAGATTTGTAAAATGTTAGGGTTTTAGATGATAGTTTAGTTGATACCAGACAGGAGGTAGAGGACATAGTTGGAGATCCTATCTTTCAGCAAGATGGAGCAAATATATATACTGCAAGAGATACTATGGCTTGGTTTGCATAAAACAATAAACAGATTATGGAATATCCACCCAAATCTGCAGACAGTAATCCTATAGAGTACTGTAGGAACAGGGTTAAGGAAAAGCCGTATAAGTGCTTTTCTAATATTCACAAGGCTAATATAGCTCTAGAAACTGTTAGAAGATGTCTAGCAAAAGCTTTAAATCAGTTTCGGGCACAGGATATGGAAGGAGAACCTTTAGAATACGTGTGGGAGTCAATGCCTTAAAGGGGTGACTGCTGTTTTAAATACAAAGGGATGATATACCAGGTATTGATTTTTTTGCTCTTTAATTTCATATGAAGTCTCTCTTATATTCAATAAATATACTTCTAAAGTTACAATTTATTCCAAGTAGTTGTAGTTATAGAGGTAGTAATTTTGTTGTGGTAGTTGAGTTGCTGTTGCCATCCTGGATGAAAAGATCTCTTCCAGTATTTCAGTACGCTCATAATCAGAGGCACATTAAGGAGTACCTGACAGCTCCATGGTCCTTGGTGGTTCAACAGCCCTTTCCAGTACAATAGTCCTTTGTAATTGAAAATTAATTCGTATTATTTTTCGTAATTATTATATAGTATGAGAAAACTTTATATATTATGGTAACTTTGTAACCTTATAGAAGATATGATATACTAGAACTATTTCATCTCTATATCAAAGACTATTTCTCCAATAATAAATTATGCCACAGGTATCAGATTTTGTTTTTCCAAGATAGCAGATCAGATATTATACTACTATAAAGATTCAGATCTAGGTTGCAATATCTTTTCTTGGAAGGAGAGAAACTGAGTATATAAAGTTAGCTGCTATTACCTCTACCTATACATCCTCCGTCTCCTCCATACACCCAGCGATTGAAATCTCAATACTACAAGAAATTATCACCAACTCCTCCAGACAGGTCTCCACCCATTCTGGCCACGCCATGGGGTGGGGACCTGTCTACCTCTATCTCTCCTTGCCCAACTTATTAGGGTATACCCATTTGAGTAACTCCTCTCCTTCTTTCCACCATTATTAGTGGTTTCCTCTCCTTGTCCCACTCTTGTTTCGCCTGGCTTACCTAATTTGATCTGCCTTGCTTAACATTTGCACAGTCGGCAACATCCTACATTCATATAGGTGGGAGAAACACTTGGAGAAGGAGCAAACTCCCTACAGGCCTACAGTCGCATTGCAGTCCAATGGTCGATTCCTTTACTCTCAGCTCTTTGGAAACTGCCTAGATGGGTACCCACACGGTTCTGTCCCTGATAATTGGGTCTACCCCTTCTCCTCCTCTTCTCATCACTCCTCTCCTTACGGAGGATAGGCTAGCACCCTACTGCTCCTCCTTTTCGAAGCTGTCACCTTACTTCCTTACCTTGGCTGGAACCCTGCTGCCCCACTCCTCTCCAGCTAGTACCTTATAACCTCCCCTTTTCTAGACTCTTGCCTATGGTCAAATCCACCTTCGATTACACATGGTCCTAGTATTGTACTGCCTCTTAGACTTGTGTTAATGCCGTCGGTTACCACAGAATCCCAGGTCTATCATCAACCTGCTAGCCCCTTTATGGGTATAACGTAGTGGCTAATTTTCTCTTTATCTGTAATAGTTTTCGTTGAGGGTTTTCCTTATGCTTTCATACTTTCCTGCTTTCCTGCATTTTACTTTCACCCTGTTCTGTCCTTAGCCAGGTGGGGGTTTGTTTGCTTGTTGGCGAAATGTACGGTTAGGCCTATACCAGACGGTCCGGGGATCATGGGTTTTGATCATAGGAGATGCAGAAGATGTTGGTTTGGTATCAAGGTTTTGTTTTTGCTATAGTTAGTGCTACATACAGGTTCATGTACCTTAACAACGAATATATGAGATAATCAAAAAAAAAAAAAAAAAGAATTGCCACTACCTATAAAATAATAGTAAGATGACTTTGTACTTATCAATATAGCTGTCAGTAATTACAAGAGAGACCTTGAAACGACTACAAACCTTTGAGGATGAAGAACTGGCATTATATCAATATCCTACCTAGTTAGATTAAATCCATACCAGTGTCTATCTTAAATTATCTCTGGTGGTGGAAATTCAACTTTCAAATATAATATATGTATATGATCTGGTACCTGTATTGGCACTATCATTAGCCTCTTCTTTGTTATATAACATATATCAGAATTGAGTTTGTTTGAATTTGATTTGCCTACTATAATATCTAGATTGTAGCAGTCAGTATATTGTATGTTTAGAGGATTAATAGGATTGTACCTCTGGAGTTTGAAGAGAAGGAACTGATTATCTAAACTGATATTACAATATAGGCTATGAGGTGGGATAGCCTAGACTATTCTAGGACTGCAATAAGACTACCGGGTACTATGTAGCTATACACTCATGATAAATTATTATAGCTCAAAATATGATTAGTGGAGTTCAAAAAGGTGTACAGATTGGACAGTTGTTAGAAGTATTTTATTGGTTTTTCTATTTTTATTTTCAAATTTGGTGATTAAAAGTGTAAAGAGAGGGTAACTAAAGAAAGAAGTATTCAGATAAGACCAGGGAGAAGAGAGCTTTTATTAGACATTAGAAACTTCCACCTTGACCCCAAATCCATGATCTGTGCAGAGGTCCAACATTAGACAAACCTCCACTATTATTCATAGCCATCCCACCAAAGTGTTCAATATACAAGTTGTCACTAGCCGCTTAGACAGTGGTGTCCTTGCATGAAAAGGTACTGGCAGACAATTAGAAACATCTTTGTAATACCATCTTAGCAGACACTATTGGCCCAATTGTACACTATTTGAATGATATGTAAGGGGTGATTATCTGACTATAAGACAAAGGTGGAACAGGATGATTTAGGACAAATTTAGTAGAGCTATAGCCTAATCATGCTAAAGTTGTGGCTAGTAGCCACAGCCCCTGACTGCTCACTCGCTCACAACTTGGGTTACTGTTCCAAAGTGCCTGCCAGCTCAATATGACTTATGGTTTAACATACCTTTTGTAGCTCAATGTAAAATTATAAGTTTAAGGTATAAAATATTCTAGTTCAAGTTTATTGGTCACAACTTAACTAGTTTCTTAATCTCAGATAGGATAAGTTTGGATATTTTCTTCTTGTAGGCTTGTACAGATTTCTTTTTTGTTATATCTAATTTCATTTCATCATCAAGACACTTCTGCTTTGCTTACTCAGATCCTTTCTTTGCATTTTGCACTCACTGTAGCTGTTTTTCTGCCTTTTCGAATTTTACATCCTTACGGCTTTTTACTATTTGACGTGCATCCTTAACATAAATGACTCCTCCCTTCTGCACTGGCTTTTGGTTTTTTGCTCTGCCTCTTGAAGATAGTGTTTGCTCTGCTGTACGAGTATGCTCTATGTACTCTATTGCCAATGCACCCGATAGTGCTTGTAATAGCCTTCCTTGAAGTACCAGTTTAAGCCAATACTTAAAAGTTACTGATAGATCTTGTGCACAATACCCCAATTCTTTACCCATCCTCTAGAAGCTGCGAATGGTAAGCAGGAAGATTGGTGATAATGCTTCTGGTACTGTAATAGGGTTGATCGGTTTGCGAACAGCATCACAAACTTGGAATTCACACGATCATGTTTGTAGGTGATAAGTCCAGTTGGTTTAAAAGGGACTAGATATTATATTTCGTAAATGTTTGTTGTCTTATCGAAGCAATTGTTGTCAGGAATTCTGCTTTATCAAGTTCACGATATCATGTACAGGTTGGTGCTTCTAGAGCTTCAGTATGATAATACTTATAGGGCTGAAAAGTAATAACATCCAGTGGTCAGAGTAGATGACTAGTATCAGGGTGTAGACAAAAGACAATAATCCTTTGCCAATTGCAGTAATCGATGAACTGCTTAGTGTAGTGGGAACCAAATTATTCTAAAAATGTAGCATTCGATAAACTTCAACTTTTCGCTTAAGAGAAAAACATTGAAAATGTTCAGGCCATTGCATAGTTAAATGATCGTAGCTATAGCCACTGTCTGAGTACCAACAAGATAGTCATCTAGGATTGTGAAAGTTATACACTTAGGTTCTTAGTGAATAACTCATGGAATAATCGCAATTGGTGGTAAAACAGCTCCATATCTACTAGTAGTTTCGCAGACTGAAACAAGTTAACAGTTTGTTGAACTTCCAAGGTATAACTACTATGAAGGGTCCCTTGAGATAATTTATTGATCACGCCTAACACCAATTCAACAGTCTGTTCTATCGAAATTATAACGATCACCAACCACAATATCATACCTATCAAAAACAACTTTGTACCTTAGAAACTAATCCAGTATCTCAGCTGAGTCATGTGCATTATTGTTGTTTCTATCGAGGGAGCGTTGCTTGCATATTGAATATTCCAGCTAACGTGTTAGGAAATGGGATGCCCATTGTTCCCCAACTACTAGGACCTGTAGTGGCCCTGTATAGGGATTTTAAAGTATTGCATTTGCACAACCTCAGAGTATTGGAATGCGAGGACTGGTCGCTACTGTATCTGATCAGTTCAGATCATGGTATACGTCTAATTCTTGGTGTTCAAAAAGTTTTCTGTTTGCTGGTACTCAATCTTGCTTTGATGGAACTCATTGCTAGCGTGCTCTATGTCGCGATATAGGAATTTCCTATTGCAATGTAAAACCTTTAAGATTTTGCACATCGTGTTCTATTCAATCGAGGGATACTAGTGCAGCCTTAACTAATAATTCTGTATCATGATATAGTTTAATATACAGACTTGGAAGTGATACACTGACAGATGGTATAAAAGGCATTGGAAATGTAGTATTGAAGGTATTATAGAATGAAATAATAGGTGTATATTGTAAAAAATAGAATTAGGACTTTGATAATGTCTGGAACTGCATATTTGTAAAGAAACTCTTTAATTTCTATGCTTTTATGAATTTTGAAGCTGATACTTTACTATAAAATACAAAATCGAATTGTATAGACAATTCTGTTCACATATAAATTTCAATAATAATAATGCACACAACTTGAATACTTTTACTCATTAAGGTACAGAATTGTTTTCAACTATTAAGCTCTATTGATATCCAAGCATTTATATGACTATCAAGGTTCTATGGTATTTCAATGTACTCTGAGCCGGTAAAATATATTGAGCTATAAAGTTCTATGATCTCAATCTGGAGAGTTAAATTCAGTATTAAGGTTATATTTCATGCAATTTAGATTTAAGGTCAAATATTGAAAAAGGTATAAAGTAACATTAAGCTACAATAAACTGTTGAGCCACAATATTAGACCACAAAAGGTCTGTTGAGCAACAAGTGATGTTGAGCTGGCAAATCAGATTGAGCTGGCAGACACTGTAGAAGAGTGTCCTAGGTTGTAGCTAGTAGCCACAACCTTTGCAAGATTACTGAGTACAGTGATAAGCAAGATGGCCCTGAAGTCTAAGGACAGGAATATGTCAAGAGAATTAAATATAAAGAAGCTCTTTCACCATAGATCACAGAGTATGCATAAACCCTACAGAGATGCCTATATTTGGTCTATATATCTATCAGAACAAACCCATAAGAAGGGATACTACAATTAAGTTGGCATTAGACTATTTGTGTAACGGAATCCAATTATGTTTCTACTATAACTACTAACTTGATGTTGGTTATTACTTATTTGGGTTTATACCTGATAAGCGCTACCATTTGGTTGCCCTTCCTACTTGGTTATGACTTCCTAACTAGTTATTCTTTCCTTGTTTCGCTTATCACTACTCCTCCTTGCTTCTACCCATTTAGTTATTGCTATCCTCCTGCTATACCTACTGGATTGGTATAGTAGTAGCGATCTCTTGTTCCTTCCTGTTTGGATTCCATTACTTGTTTTGTTAGCTCTATCCTGTCGCTTTTAACCCTCTGTTTTCGGAATATAGTTATCTTGTTATACTGCCTCTGTTAGCATGTTGTTGGACAGGATGTTTGCGCTTTTGTTTAGTTTTCCTAGCTACAATCTTTTGTATTTAAAGAGCCTGCAATCCTTTAAGGATTCGGACTCTCAAGCCTCGAAGGACTATCATCTTTAATACTACAAGTTGAATGCTCACTCTATTAGTTCCATACCTTTTATCTGGTCTATTAAAGACCTATTCATCGACGCTTCTCCCTCTATGCTAAAGTATCTTCAGGGTCCCTTTGGGATTCTCAAGATACTTGGGAGTAGGTTACATTTTTTGACCTAGACTCAAGTATACCTTTGGTCTTCGCCAGAGGACTGATCACCCTTTGCCTCACTTGACCCTGCAGTACTAGTACACCTCCCTGTTTCCAAGAAGGCCTTGAGCGGACTCCTGGCGAGACCAGCTCACTCTAGCTAGCACCCATTTCGCTTCCAAGAGATACCAGAAGGCACTTCACTAGAGGATTGGTAGCATCCTCCCCAGGACCCCAAAGTCAAGCGCCAGTACTCCGACCTGCACCACCATCTGAGGACTCAGAACTATCTTTAGTAGATAGCAGCAGCAGCGAAGAAGAAGACCAAGACCAAGCCCAAGACCACGCCCAAGCCCTAGCTCCAGACCAAGTCCAAGACCAAGCCCAAGTCCAAGAAGAAGTCGTAGAACCGCTCCACGAAGAAGTCCAATCCAAGAAAGAACCAAGCTTAGAATCAGAATCAGATTCCGGTTCAGTGGACACTCCAGGACCAGCACCCCCAGCTTCGCCACCTAGACTACCTTGTCTACCAAGAGCACCAAGAGAACCAAGCCCTGCACCAGACGATTTACTTAGTCCACCAAGATCACCTAGTCCACCTAGTCCACCAAGCAATCCAAGCCCTGCACCCATCGCCATGTCAGTCCCCATAGAGGGAAATAATCGTCCTAAATGACCTTCACTATTTACATTTAGAGGAGAAGGAAGGGATCGAGATCCATTGAGAATCAACTCATAGTTCACTACAGTCCACCGATACATCGCCAGCTTTGGCATAACTGAGGATGCCCCTGAAGCCCTACAATACTATGGAGCCTATTGCAGAGAGAAAGCCCTCGATAAATTCACCCAATATGAAGCTTCCCCAGGAGACCACACTGTTGCTGGACTCAAAGGGAAATTCGAGGCCTACTTCCTTCCTTCCACATCTACAGATACCATCTATGAACAATGGCTACTAGTCAAGCAAACTACCGGCGGAAAAACAGCACAGATTACCGATACTGTAATCAGACTTGAAACCTTGAGAGACAGTCTCCCCCCAGGAACAATTTCGGACTATTCAGCGAAACAGAGACTCCTAGATGCCATGGATATCAAACTCAAGCAGGAAGTGAAGCAACACATCACTTCAGATACCTCCTTTGACCAGCTAGTGGAGATAGCGGAAAAGCGAGATGCAATTGCCCACTCTACAGGACTCTATGGAAATCGTCAAGGAAATGCAACCTCTAATACAGTTTCCCAACAAGCACCTAAGCGCCCCCACAACAGCACCCAGCGAAATCAACCAAGGTTCCCCAACAATACCTCGCAGCATCTAAGAGTATCCCAAGCTGAGAAGGATCGGCGCAGAAGAGACAATAACGGTTACTATTATGGAAAACATGGACACTACTCCGATAACTGCTTTGAGAAGAAGAAGCATAGAAGCACCCAGCAGCGAGGAAATGGAGGCCCTTGTGGAACCAGGAGACCCCAGAATGTCAGAAGAACATCAGCAAAAGTCTGCTTTTTCCCCCTATCCCTCATGAGGCATTTGAGGGATGGGGGGCCAAATTATAAAACTCAAGTTGATGTATCTTGTATCCATGACCCCACAACTCCTGATAGCTCAGGCGTTTTGCAGTATTTTCTTTTTACCCACTCTTTTCGTTGCCATTCGGCTTACTCACGACGTTGTCCGTCCCTTTTGAGCTGTTGCACGGTCCAATCATGCTTTGACTCATCCACCCTAGTTTATCCAGCCCTACCTCCCTCCCCCTGGATTGTTCCGTTATGGACACTTGCCCCACGACTCAATCATGCCTCCCTACGGCCTAAATGCGCTTCCCCCAGCGTTGATTCACATATCCCTATTACGCCCTGATATAAAAAAACCTTTATGCCTTTGAACGTCCCAAACTCACCTCCTCTTGTTGTCTTCTTGCTCCTCGCCTCCCTCGCTTATTTCTCCCCTTCCCTTCACCATTACACCTAGACCAAATTCCACACCACCACTTCTCCACGTGTATTCAATACTTACGTGGATGATTCTCGTCCTTTTCCCGCTGTCGCTCGTCTCTTCATCTATGATGATTGCTGTCGCGTCCATCCCTCCACTTCTCAACTCTGCCCTATGACTGCCCGACCCACGGTATTATGATAACACTATCCAGGTCCTAAATTTCTTCCTTTGTCGCAGCACCATTGCCTCGTCGCATTTCTTCACTCTATCGTTGTACTCGTGCTTTCTTCACGGCTCTTAGGGGCCTTTGCCAGGCTTTACGTAACCTTTACTGAGCTTTAGTATTTCCAATTGGGTTGTAGTCTAACTTTAAGTAGTATATTATAAATCAATAAATATTTCCAATTATTTCTTTATTTTATTTTAATACTACATTTATTCCGAATAGGACGTTATTCGTCCTCAACCCACCCCGCCTCTAGAGCCTCAACCTCATCCCCATCTTCAGGATCTGAATTATTGTCCTCCACCTCGCTTTCCTCATCCCCTGAAATCTCCAACTCCATATATGCCGCGGCTTCCTTATTCTCAAGTGGGGCGCGAGACTCCTGATACTGAACATATACACTATCCCGCAGCATCTTCTTGATGCGCTTTTTTGTGTCTTCCACAAGTTTCATTCTCACCTCTGGGGGCAGCCCTGGCCAGGTTGCACGCTGTCAGAGATAAACATCTAAATTTCTCGGTGAGTACGATAACCTTTAGAACGTCTTATTTGGACCTTCAAAGGTTATAACTAACTCTGTGCTGTCAGAGCTGAGAAATCTGGGGGCTGAACAAATGATCTGGAACTCCAAGCCTTCAAAGCATGATACATACAGGCCGTTGAAAGGCATATTAGGACGTCGTTAGTACGATTAAGAAACACTTTATCGGTTATCCCACGCATTCTCCTACCCCGGTACCACTTATAAAACAATAGTCCTGCTATCTACGGCGCAGCAAACCAGAAACCACATTCCTGCCTTGGTAAGCCTTTTCGCGTCTCATTGGGGACGATCTGCGTACTACTGACCTCTTGTTTACTTGGAGAGCATGTGAACCAGTCATTTTCCAGTAAATAGGTAACCCTCGCCTTTATTTCAGTCCGTGTTTTATGTGCGAAGTCATAAAGATCCTCAACCGTGTTTTTGGACTCTGAAACTAAGTGTGACCTGGCACTGGACTGCCTCGAATTCAACTAAATGTATCTTATTAGCTGTTCACCGTCCCAAAAGGGACGTTCAGGGATATTCAAAAGACTTACAAAAGTCATTGCCGACTTCCCTATCTCCCTGTCTCTCCAACCCAACTTGGTAGCTGCCTTTACACAATAGCTTTTGAGAAGCGTATTGTTTTCGGCAGGCTTTACGAAGTGATTAACAAACCATGTGTGGTACCGTACCATATTAGCTACGTTCTCAAAGATTATCCTCTCCTCCCCATGCAAGGTATTGCTTTTTGATGATACGGTTACCAGGACTGCAATAATAGACGCTTGAAAGTCCAGATTAGCCGTACGACGCTCCGAATGGGACGGCACTATTCCTTCCCCTACAGCATCAAAGGGTGAAAGGTGTAACATATCTACTCTGAGATAGCCTGAATGCAATTGTGCTGCCTGCTGCAGTGACCAAAGCCCTTGTGAAGGGCCATTCAGAGCCGGTGATGGGAAGTCCTCACTGCTCTTCCTTATTAGCATGCAAGTTTAAAAGTTATCGGATTCACCTACAAATCTCAACCGGCTCCTTATCCTCCATGGCTGTTGCTCCACCAGTGGTTCTGCTGGACGTTTTTCGCGCCTTCTGGGACGAATGGGAACATTATCCTCGTCAACTTCCGTAAGCTCCTCTTCTTCAACCATGAATTAACAGGTCGTTGTCTATCCCGTGCTGGCGTGCCACTCTCTACATAGGATACAGAAGATCTCGAGGATGATAGCTGAGCTCAAGGGATTACTGGTACCGTAGTCAAGTGTTATATAAAAAGTTTCGGGTGAGCTCATTTTAGCCTCTGAACGGCAGAACTCACCTCTGCTTGTATTTCCCGGCATAATTTTGTGTATATGAAATATTTAGAGTGCGTGGAGGAATTAAATTAATGCGTGAAAGGTCTACAAGTGATGAATGAACTCACAGCGTCCCCCGGGGACGAAGGAGCTATATGCTAGAGCACAGATTTGGCTTGGGCCCAAGGTCTGTGTAAATCATTGGCTTGTACCCAGTCCACGCTATAGCCTTTTGGCCACCGAACGTCACAATTACTACGTGCACGGATGGCTACAGGCCGGTATGAGACTATCTATTCGGGATTGCTGAGACAGGATTTTATATCCTGGTCACTTGGTTGAACGAGCATAACTTATGATTTCCAAAAGATTAGATTATATATACTAGGACGAGATCAAGAAGAAAGGGGACGTTTAGCATTTCTGAAAACCTTTATATCTCACTAGCTAAATTCCAAAAAAAAAACTATTAAGAACACTAAAATCTAGGACTGCAGGATAGGATATAGAGAAGCTGTAAAACAACGTAGACAGGATTAAGAAAATAATTTGCAGATAGAAGCAAAAAAGCAAAAAAAGATAAGAAAGCCTCATGAAACCAATGAAAAGACATATGAAGGCTCCAATAAGACGTAGCCCGGCACAAACAAATAAGATCTAGAAAACCGTCGCCAAATGGATGCAAGTTGGAGCAAAAGTAGCAAAGTCCATGAAACAAAAAACACCCGAAGGCCCAAAGAAGACGTACCCTGGCACAATCAAATAAGCTCCTGAAAACAAGCGCCGTAGAGATACAAGTGGGAGCAGGAGCAAAAAGGTTCATAGAACAAATGAACCACGATCCCAAGGTCCAAAGAAGACGCAGCCAGGTACAAAATAGCCTTGGAGACCCCCCAAGTAGCCGATAGAAATGAAAACAAAACCAAAGAAACCCAGTAAAACAAAGAAACCCAACCGAAAACCCAAGTAGACCCTGCGCGTCCTAATTACCCCCATCCCCGTCTCCGTCTCCATCGCCATCGCTATCGCCATCACTACCCACAGGTGGTGCCTCGCACCCGGAAGGTGGAACGCCCGTAGGTAGAGCCACATTTGGAACGTCTTGTCCAGCGTAAAGGTTCATATAACCTACTCCCTGCTTGACACGAGCGCGAGAGTTGAGTTCCCGGGAGTGCCCCTGGAACCTAATGACCTTGCGATCATTGCTCAGAATCCTCTTCTGCCAGCCAGTATGAGACCTGGGAAAGGCCTTTCTGCGCTCTGCGCAGCGCCCTACGTTCTCCTCAACATCAGAGTCGGAATCAGACTCTGTGTAGAACTCAGCGACGTCGAATTGGCCAGGGTCGAGATAGTGCCGATTGCCCTCATCAAGAGGTGTATTGGGACGAACGGCGTCGCCACCGACTGCAGGAAGACCAGGATCGCGGTGGAGGAAGCAAGCAACTGTGAGGGTGGTGCATCGGGAGAGACGAAGCTAGGCATCAACTTGATCGATGTCAATCAATTCGATTTAGTGGGCAGCATCAGGGCTGACATTCATCCCTTGAAAGTCGCGAAGAATCCCAATGAACTGTCGCGGGTGCTCCTGATTATCCAGGTACCGACATGCAGCTTCGCTGAGCTCCTGCAAAGTGTAGTACCAGAGGATCGCTAGCCAAGTCTTGTTTGACGCATCGCCACTGTGCACAACCCAGGGCAGCTGGCAAGCCTGCCCAGCAACGGCACCTGACGTCTCAATGAATATTATGCTCACTGGTCTCTCTTCGTAAAGAGATCCTTGAGGACGAGCAACATCCCTTCCACCCCCCGATCCGGGACCCGAAGAACCGCCAGCGCCCTCATCCTCATCGGCATGCTCATCATCGTAATTGTGTCTTGCATTCCTCCGAGATTCGGCTGCCTTCTTCCGCACGTCAATGATGAGGGTATCCAGGGCGACGTGGAATGCCTGATATGGGCCGTTCTGGGGTGAATTGAATTTGGCTTGAAAGCCTTGGAGGGTAGTGTGGGCAACGACCTCAGTTCTGAGTTGACCCCAGAGGATATCGCCGGCCTGTCTACGGCTGGTGATACCCTTCTCCTGGACCTTCCTCATAATGAACGTCTGAAGGGCACGGTATCGCCTCCCAGTGACAGTGCCTCCAGCACCATTGAGATTGAGCTCAGTACGGAACTCGGCAGTAGTGGGACGTGGCATGCTAGCAACCAATCAGATTCTCTGTAAAAAGGAGCAAATGAGATGCACAGAGGACTAACCTTAATTATGGAAGGATGTTCTTGGCGTGCAGAAGAGGACGGAAAATGGCACGAGATCTAGCGAATAGTCATCAGTTTTTAATCTCTCTTGGGAAAGGTCCCGATAAGACGCGCAGGGGACTAACCTTAAGAAGATTCGCAGCCGAAAATGGTGAGCCCCTAATTTATCGCGAGAGTAGCGATTAGTTTGTGTTTCCCATTAAGACAAGCTGGAGTGTAGCCCATACGAGCCATGGACAGGATCAACAAGGCCTTCAAAGGTTTGTGTTTGTTTATTCTTGGGGGATGAGGAAGGAAAGGAAAGAGCCAAGGGAGATTAATCGGGTAATAACCTTACCTTTATGTGTTCGAAAACGGTTGTTTCTACCGTGACTGGATTTTTCGGGGGGACGAGCGAGGGTTTGAAAAAGATGCCCGGGATGACAAAGCTACACTAGAAAAGCTACCAACAGAAGTGACTGAGGGCTTCAACGGTAAGTGATTCTGCGCACAGCGATCAGTATACGGTAGCTAATGAAAGGCCTGAGAATGGCTCATTTTAGACATTAGGAACGATGTATGAGACTTACTGTGGGTTGGCGTAAAGTGTGAGTGAGACTTTATGATTGCGCAAAAGAATTACCATACCAGCAGTATAAGATGTTGTTGTAAAGACAAAAGTCGCTGTTTGAGGCTCGAAAAGGACGTTTAGAGGCTACTAGAGGATTTGGTGAATGAAGAAGAAGAAAGAGAAAGGGCAGGGTAGAGCGGGTCTAAATAACAAGGAAGAACGTACTATTCAAGGTGTTTGTCGCTATATCAAGAGTTCTAGTGATTCTGACAAGTTTGAAAGAGACCATTGAACGTCACATCTTGAATGTTGAACGTTCTTCTGAGCCTGTACAAAATAGTACAGGCGTACGGTTACACTAAGGTTACAATGTAAGCTTGTACACTTGAAAGGTAAGTCGAACAAACATGAACAAGCTTTTCAAGAGAGGATTGAGGTACAGCGATGTGATTGGTGGGCTGGGGACTACCCCTGCTGTCTTGGTATAGGTTCGGATAAGGGAAATTCACGTATAGGCACTTGACATGATGTTTAGCATTTTCAAAGTCTGCAATGAGCCGTACAATGTTCAGGATCTCTAAGATAAATTCTCATTGTTTGTGCTACGATAAATATAGAAAATCAAGGGGAGATGTTCTCAGGATAAAATGCCCTGGTCCTAGTTCGGGTTAGGTTGTGGGGAGGGAGTTTAGGGCCAAAGAAAGGACATGATCTGTGCCCTCATTACAATTTTGCTCAGGGGTAGGTGAGAAAAAACACAGCAGTGCCCATGGGCCATACCGTGTATCTGGATAGTTTTCAATTTTTTTTTCTGCCCCTGCCATATCTCTAGCTCGAAGATCTAGTGGGACGAGGTTCGTTCCATTGGTACCTTCTCGCGTACCATCTATCTCTAAAGGGCAGCTCCGGTCAAGAAACTAGCTCTCCGATTGTCACATGTGTTTAAGTACAAGGTCAGACCAGTCCTGAAAGTAACTTTGGTTTGTTCGCGTCTTCGTTGTGCTGTTTCCCGTTAAAACTAAGTTCTTACATAATGGTACTAGAGTCCCAGTGCCCGTACTGCAGGAAAAAATACAAGTCCAGTACATTGTATAGAAACCATATGGAAACCGCACATTTTGACTTTGTACAATCTCGGAGAACACTAAAACAGCCCATTTGCGACGAAGAACGTCCAACTCAGATCACGCTACCAGTAGACTGTGACCAACCTTTAGATGCGATCGGTAACGAATTCCCAGAAATTGAACTGAATACAGACGAAAATGAGCGCGACAGTGACGCAAACACTGGCGATTCAGACGTGGAAAGCGACAATTGTTCTGATACTAAGGGAAGGGTACCATGGGTTGGATTACTCATACCGATGAAACATGGCACTGTGGGGAGATCTATACGGGACGTTGTACAGCGAGAAAATTGTGAAGACGAGATTTGGCTACCATTCAGAACCAAGTCTGACTTTGAGCTTAAGCTCTGGTTTATTGAAGTGAAGGTACCAAAAGATCAGATCAACAGATATTTCAAGATGAACTTGGGGCCCGAAGACAGTAATATTAAATCTAGCTATCAGCTCCTTGAGGCTGTTGATGAGTTGGAATCAGGTAAGGGGATGAAGACCTGGAAACAGGGGTTTGTATCGTTTAGCGAAGCTGTACGTAAATCTACCCTCAGAATGTCCAATATAGACCGTATATAGGAAATACCCGACTGGGAACAACCCGATAAAGCTTCCTTGATACAGAAATTCTTTATCCGCAATCCTATTGATTGTGCTTGATATCTACTTAGTCAAAGATGTTTTGCACAAGATTTAGTTTACACCCCGGTCAAGGAATGCAATAGTGAAATGCCACCACAGCGGGTTTATTCTGAAATGCACACGGCGGATTGGTGGTGGGAAACACAGGTAGGTTCAAATGCGACGTTCCACGGCACATCCACACCGCGTGTCAGAACCTAAAATTAACAGCCAACAAAGGATACATTGCCTGATGGAGCAACGCTTGTACTGATCATATATGCCTCAGATGTTACCTTTTTAACGAATAATTCGCAAGATAAGAAAGCCTGGCCAATCTATATGACAATTGGGAATATCCTATCGAAAACGCAGAATAAGGCCTCGAAACATGCGACCGTCCTTTTGACGCTTTTGCCCGTCGCCCCGAAGATGCTTGGAGTAGCAGCACGAGATGCATGGCAATAGCAGGTCAACAATGAGATTCCTAGTGATTTGATAGAAGCGATATTTGCGCCAATGGTTGCGTTGGGAAACGCCGGAATTGAGGTTGAATGTGCCGATGGAAAGGTCAGATTATGTTTTCCACGTCTCGCGGCTTGAATTGCAGATCACTTGGAAAACGTCACATTGCACGGTATTCAACAGAATCAGTGTGCTGTCTGTGAGGTACGACTAGCACAATTAGGGTCCCATTTGAGACACCCCGCAGCAAAACGAGATTATAAAAAATACGAAAATCTCTTCTACCGGTACTGCGATAACAACAAGCAAGCAGGACAAATACTCTCAGATCATGGGTTCAAATTGCTGTGAAGCACCTTTTGGGGTCTTCCGAACGTTCAACAGTACGACTTGCCCAACCCTAATATTCTTCACGTTGTTTACCTCGGAATATTCGTAGCACCCCTAATGAAATGGGTAATTGGATTTCTAAAGAAGTTCAAGCGGTTACAAACATTCGATGCGATCTGGAAGAGTTGGGCTGTTTATCCTTGTTATTCTGCGCTGAACAAAGAATACACACGGATCTCGCAGTGGACCGGAAAAGAGATGACGAATCTGGTTAAAGTAATACTACCATGTTTTGCAGCTACATTATGTCGTCCAAGTGCCATAGAACGTCCTGTATTTACCAAAGCTTTGGCCTGTGTCCGATCGATTATGGACTTTACCCTAATCTCACAATATACAAGCCATACCAATGAGACGATTCAATACCTCGAACAGTTCCTAAAAGCCTTTCACCATCACCAAGATGTTTTTAAGGAGTACCGAAAAGATAAGTCCACTACGAGAAAGGTGCGAGAGGTGAGTACGAGGATTAGGGGTGAGAATAGCCTAGTACTTAATCAACACCGCCTTTCCGGAGTCACAGCAGCCAAAAGACGTCGTATTGCGGACGAACAGCGTCACAATTTAGATGGAATTGTCGCTGATATCTACGATGAGGATGTAGATCTTAACTTTGTTAAAATACACCTGCTGAGTCTCAATGGGGACCATGTATGGCGCTTTGGGAACATTCAAATGTATTCTACGAAGTTAGGGGAGTCAAATCACAAAACAATGATCAAAGAGGATTATCGGCGGTCAAACAAAAACGATGCGAGCCATCAAATCCGTAGAATGTATGCAAGGCTTGACAGCTACAAAATTGATGAAATGAGAGTTTAAGCGAGTTTACCACGTCCTATTGAGGACGAACAATGTGACAAGGAGCACAAGCGGAGGGTAGGATCCATAATCAAGCAACCAATGGGTTTTACAGCAATGATCAGAACTGTTTCTCAATTCAGTCAGACGTTGAAAAATCTCCCCTACCTTTTACTCAACTATTATCGACGGAAATCATCTGTAAGTCTACAGCTTGATCTGGATACGTTCAAGCAGTTTCCCGTCGAGATATGTCGGCTTTTACGCATTCCGGTTGAGGACTTTCAGGACGCGCGAGAGGTTACATGGCACCATCTTCGGAGTACTGGCACTCAGCTTTATAGGTCCACGGGTCGGAGTAGAAACGATTTGGTCTGGGTGGATTCCGGTAATAAAAGTATTTATGGGGCGTTGAAAGGCTATTACCCAGCGCGCTTGGTATCAATAATGAAGGTTCGATAGTGAACAACGGGTAATGTGGATAGACTGGTATTGATAGATAGACTCTATATTGAGAATTCGGGGAAGTTAAGCGACATTACAGGACTTTACCATGACTTTGGGGATGGCGAAAGGGCCAAATGGGACCGTGGAAAGGGTAGTTGGCATCAAAAGGATAATGGGCATGGCGCATTTAGTACCAGAGTAGATAATAAACGCTGGTATGTAAATAATAGGATTGATTTAGAAACATTTAATAGAATATATTAAACAAAGTATGATAAATACATTCGAAAGAACACAGAGCGGCGCAAATGAAACGTATAATGATATTTTCTAAGCGAGCAGGAATGAGAATAAAAGAGTAAAGTTTAAGGGATTCATGGTATCTCAAAGAAGACGATGAGGAGCGGATTGAGTACAGACTACAGTGTGTGGCGCGAAAGAATTAATTACAAACGCAAACTATAGAAACAAGGAAGGTTTATATGGGAACGACACAGGTGGAAAAAGAGCATATTATGGTGTGAGGAACGTCCCCAGGGGGACGGCGTCCATAACGGAGAAATCAGGGGGAAGGGAAAGTGCCGAGTTATGATAGGGAGCCGAGACACGCAGAGGTTTTTCCGGAGACAGACAGGGAAGAATGAGCCACACAACGTCCAAAGTGGCGTGGCAGGAAAAGCCAAAAAAAAACTGGGGTCAGTTAGGCGAGATGGATTCCGGTGTGAAGTAAGCACAGGGCAACGGATAAAAGACAGGGATGAATGATGTTGGGGGTCTGGATTGAGCTGTGGGGAGGCCCCGGGAGTTTTCTGACAACAATAGAATTACGGGAGGGACTGGAAGGACAAGGGGAGCTGGCATTACCAGCCGGTTCAGGGAGATATATAGGTAATACATGAGGGAGAATTTTTTTCGCTGATGAATATACCACACCCAGGAAGACGATCCTAATGCAAAGGAATCAGTTACCGTTACCACAAACTATGTAGGACCTAGTGGAACTCAATACCAAGCCCTCGAAGTATACATCACAGTCAATGGCTACAAAGCAAAGGCATTATTCGATACAGGAACCACAGGAGACAACCTGATATCAGGAAAGTTTGTCACTACCTACCAAATCCCTACCAGAGACATCGCGACTCATATCAACCTGAAGATGACAGTTAAAGGATCACGCTCAGCAATCTACTATGTTGCAAAGCCTGTCATACAGATTGACAAGGGCACACAATCCAGTCAACATATTCCCAGAGCTGAAACCCAATGGGGAAATCAGACTGCTTGCAGACCTTGTACCCAGGAATGAGATTACTATTAAGGACCATGGAGCGTTTCCCACCCAAGCCATGATACTCGGAACTGTTGCCAGAGCAAAGTTCAGATACACCATTGACCTAGCAAACTGGTACTTCCAAATTCGAGTTCTCCCCAGCGATGAGAAATACAACACCATTAAGACACCTTTTGGATACTTTGCATGCAGAGTTATGCTGCATGGAGATGCCAATGCCCCTGCTACAGCTATGAGAGTTATAGAGTTTGTCCTAGATGGATTTATTGGAAAATTCGTTTGAGTATACATGGATGACATTACCATCTACTCAGAAACAGGTGAGGACCATATTTCGCACATCAGATCAGTCTTGGGAAGACTGAAGCAGCATCAAATCAAAGCATCGCCAGCCAAGTGCAAATTCTTCGCCATCAAGCTCTCACTCCTAGGACAAGTTATAGATGAGAGAGGAATTCACGCAAACTTAGAAAAAATTCGATCTATCCAAGACTGGCCCACACCAAAATCGAAAAAGGATGTTCAGACCTTTATAGGAGTTGTGATATATCATGTACAATTCCTCCCTCACCTTGCCTCCACCACTGCCCCCCTCTCGGACTTAATTTCCCAAGATGTGTTTGAATGACGACCCCTACATGTGGAAACCTTTAAAAAGGTTAAGCGCCTGGCCTAGGGGACAATTCTGCTCTGCCCCATCTCATATGAGACATCAGCTGATCCAATATACCTCATTACTGATGCCTCTAAGGTTGGATCAGGAGCATGGGTTGGCCAAGGACCCTCCTCTGAGAAAGCATACCCTGCCGCATTAAACAGCAGAAAGTTTGCAACCAGTCAGCTGCACTACCCTGTCCATGAATTGGAACTTTTGGCGATTGTGGATGCCATTGAGGAATTCCATCTGATCCTATATGGCACCTAGTTCACTGTTGTATCTGCCAACAAGGCACAATCCTTTTTCCTGAAGCAGACTGACCTACCTTACCGGCAAACTAGATGGTGCATGTTCTTGCAATCTTATGATTTCGATATCATACACAGACCTGGCAAAGACAATGTCCTTGCAGATGCACTATCAATAATCTATGAAGACACCCCTGCTAAAGAAGACCAAATACTTGAAGACCCTACAGAGAAGAAGCCTATAAAGACCCCCTCCTCCGCTAAGAACAGTGTATCAAGATACTACCTCAACATCGCCCGTACCCTAGACCCTTCTCTTGCCCTCACTCTTCAAGTACCGACTCACACTCTTACTCCTGAACACTACTCCATGTGGAACTCACACCATGGGACCAGCTCAAACCCCTCAAGCTCCCAAGAAGCGAGTCACTACTCAGATTCTGTTGAACAAGCCATGGACAAAGCAGCAGACACCCTCGTGCTTGCAACCAATGCCATTCAAGGTTGTGAAATCGTCGAGACCTCCTCCTATCTTAGCAACCCTCAATAGCCATCCCATACCACAGTACTTATTGAGCGAGCTAAAGCTCAACTGTCTAGCCTTGCGGCGAGAATTAACAATACTCCTAGAGATATGCACTAACCACTGCATCCAGATGCTATCACCAACTGCTTTAAACGAATCCATGATTCTATCACCCAACTGGAATCCCTTGCAGTCACCACCTCCGGAAATATCACCCCCAGCAGCACACCTACTGAACCTGACCCTCAGCCCACACCAGTCCCTCCTCGACCCACAGTCAATCAACTGGACTAATTTCTTGAATCTAATAGATACAGAGCCATGCACTAGACTACCTGTATCTGGGACGAATGCCAAAGCCACATGAATGGAAAGAATACAGGATAGTTTCCCTCAGGATCTCGCGATATTCGAGAACCCTTGCCTCTTTACCCTTCCTCCAACTTTGTCTCGCCTCATCATCCCAAGCGCTGAGTAGAATACTGATGGGCTGTTCCACCTCCCCTCCACGATTATGATAGCTACCCAGTCTTTCATACAGTTATTGATAAGGGAAAAGAAAGAGAAATACTGGATTTCGACCAAGGATGGGACCTACCTACCCCAGAAGCACCTGTCGATTATGAGGACTGTTTCTTTGATCTGCCCTCCTCACAGCCTGACCTTCGCGGTTTTCAGCTTACCAACTACATGAAAGGAAAGTGGTACTCTAGCAATCGAAATGCTACGGAGAAGGACCCTCGCCTTGATGTTGTTACCAAGGCTATCGACCACCCAGACTGGCTCTTTTATGATGGAGTTCTCGTCAGAAAGGGGAAGGATGACAGTAGAGACTGTCCTTATGTCCCCTATGAAGCAAGCTATCAAGGTGCTAACATCAGAAGCGAAATTGTACGCATTACATACGAACAAATGGCACATATGGGTTGGCAGAAATGTTTTGAATATGCTTCAAGACACTTCTACAGGCTCTCCATGTGGAACGATTTCAAAGACTATGTCTGCAGATGCCACCTATGCCAGCTCAACAAGCAACCTACCACTGTCCCTGAAGGATCAGTCACTCCGCTCCCTGTCCCCAGGCAGCCATTCTCGTCCATTGCAATTGACTTTGCAGGACTATTCCCTAGCTATTCCAAGCTTGAACTCATCATGGTTGTCTTGGACCGATTCAGTGGCTTTACCTACCTCATACCAGTCTCCCAAAACATCACTGCTATCGAAACCGCCCACACCTTTATTGAGCGAGGTTTCTCTATTCATGGTTTCCCTACCTCCCTAGTCTCTGACAGAGACCTCAAGTTTGCCTCACGCTTTTGCACACAGCTTATGGCGAATCTTAATGTTGATCTCAACATGGCTACAGCTTATCATCACCAGACCAAAGGACAGACTGAGCGTAGAATCAGAACTGTTCGCCAATGCCTTAGGAACTATGTTAACCCTAAAGGAACCAAGTGGGTTTGCCACCTACCTCATGTCCAGACTGCAATCAATGCAGCTCTCAGCGATAGCACAGAACTCTCTCCCTTCGAAATCACCTTTGGCAGACTACCAAACCTCCTCCCAAGCGTCAGAGTTCTCCCCACTTCAGTACCAGCAGCAGATGAGATTGCTTCATAGATCATGAAGAATCAACAAATTGCCAGAGATGCACTCAAGAAGGCTAAAGCACGCCAACCTACCTCCAGCGAAAAGAGAAGAAAGGATGGACCCCCAATCATCCCTAACGAAACTGAAGTTATCCTCATTTCAGCACCCTATGTCCATAAGGTTGGACGAAATTACAAGCTAGTTAGACCATGGTTAGGACCCTTCTCAGTAAGCGAAGGACCTGATAGATATAACAACTACAAACTCATACTCCCCCCAGTGATGGCAGGAATCCACCCATGGATCCATCGCAGCCATCTTCACATTTACCTAAGACCCAACCCCTTCGCCTTCCCAGAAACACCTGAACCCATATCCAAAGAACCTGTCACCATCGATGCCAGTGGACAAGAGCAATGGGAAATTGAAAAGATACTCAAAGATCGAATCTCTCGCAGAAAGAGACAGTTCTTGATCTATTGGAAAGGCTATGATGAAATCGAAGCAATATGGGAACCCCTCTACAACCTAGAAGGCGCCAGAACCCTCATCAGATCCTACTGGTTCGTTACCTACAATGAATCTATACCTTTTAGACTCCCTTGGTCCCATTGCGAGACTTTCTATACCTGGACACTTCAGAAACTAGACTATGGCCCCCTCTTACCTGACCTTGACCCTGACGGATTTTGGAAACCCCTAAGAGACTCAGACTACTCAGAATCCGATACCAGCACAACAGTTTCCACCTTGGACGAATCTGAGATAGAAAGCTAACTGCTTTATGGTATTATCTTCAGTACTATGGAGCTTATAAAGGTGTAAGGTCCTGACACCAGTGATGGATATATGTTTACTGATTAAGTTATATGTTTTGAAATTGAGTGGAATGCTCCAAAGGCGGGTTGGTCATTAAGCCCTTTAGGATATTCCTTATTGTTTTGTCTGTTTTTATTTCTTTTAAGGGGAATGTAACGGAATCCTACTATGTTTCTACTATTTCTACTAACTTGATGTTGGTTATTACTTATTTGGGTTTATACCTAATAACCGGTACCATTTGGTTGTCCCTTCCTACTTGGTTATGACTTCCTAACTGGTTATTCTTTCCTTGTTTCACTTATCACTACCCCTCCTTTCTTCTACCCATTTAGGTATCGCTATCCTCCTGCTATACCTACTGGATTTGTATAGTAGTAGCGATCTCTTGTTCCTTCCTGTTTGGATTCCATTACTTGTTTTGTTAGCTCCATCCTGTCGCTTTTAACCCTCTGTTTTCGGAATATGGTTATCTTGTTATGCTCCCTCTGTTAGCATGTTGTTGGACATGATGTTAGCGCTTTTGTTTAGTTTTCCTATCTACAATCTTTTGTATTTAAAGAGCCTGCAATCCCTTAAGGATTCGGACTCTCAAGCCTCACAAGACTTTCATCTTTTATTCTACAAGTTGAATGGTCACTCTATTAGTTCCATACCTTTTATCTTGTCTATTGAAGACCTATCCAACGACGCTTCTCCCCCTATCCTAATAGTATCTTCAGGGTCCCTTTGGGATTCTCGAAATACTTGGGAGTAGGTTACAATTTGTAAGTACAAGCAATAATGAAAACTAGTTGTAGACGAATAGAAACTGCAATGGTGTAGACATTGTTGACAACTAAGCTGATCCTTTAACGATTTAAGCAACTATTGGCTGCTTTAGAACCTAAGTGCTGTAGTTTAAAAGGCAGAGTAAGGACTGATATCTCATATTGAGTGGGGTATAATACTATCAGAGAAAGAAGAGCTTTCACCAGACCATAAACTGTGTGAGGATGAGAATTTTCAGGGTCCAATAGCGCTCGCTCTATAGGAAATAATAGAAGATCTATGAGACAGTATATATTTATATGAGAAATGGTTGTAGTCAGTGAATACCCAAATGTGGAATATGCTTAGTGAAGTATTTCCCTAGTTTATATATTTTCAAGTCACGGAGAAAAGATCATATCAATATCACAAGTTTTATTGAGAAGAATCTTTATAACCTTGAGCATTTTTAGACAATTTCACTCAACAATTGAGACCATTTTAACATAGCCTGATTCATTTAAACCTAGAATCGACAACTTTTATCAACTAGTTCTCCCAGGTATATTAGCTTAATCAACTCTGCTAGCTTTAAAAATACTAATTAATACTATTTACTTGTACTATTCAATTACATAAAAGGTAAATCTCCAAGCTTTTGATAGCTAAAATCAGGCAATAAGTTTTTTTGCATGAATTTATATAAATAAAAAACACTTTACTTACTACTAGTATGCTAATAATATGATATATAAAGTATAATATAGCTGCAAGTTCTGGAACCTGCATTATGACTTTTTCTAGCCTCATCTTTTGAAAGATTAGCTTCTTTAGATTTGGCTTCCTTGGTGTTTGATTTCTGTACCTGAATCTTTAGACATTGCTGGTCTGCTTATAGTATTCTTTTAGAGAAAATGTACAAATACCTCCCCAGAGTTTTAACAGAAGAAACTAGCCAAGTATAATAGTCGTAGGTTATAGATTATCTTGTGGGAAAGCAGCAGGCTTTTGCAGACTCTGGTAGGATCAAAGGATTCTGCTAGCTATGTACTTACTGGTAATAATTATGGCTTCCGGATTCAAGGCTCTCCGTTTTTAGTGAAAAGATTTCATATATTTAAGAGTAGTCTCCAACTATTAGGAGACAACACATTTGCGACATATGCGTAGATAAGGAATATCCTAGGTTGAATAGTTATCCAATTATTCCCCTTTACTCTCTAAAATTTTGTATTTGGCTCTTCTTGTCTTCACCTCAAAGTAGGTTTATCTTAGATATCAAGATCATTCTATCAGGCTACTACTCAGGGTCCATTATATAACTATTCACCCAGGCTAGTATCTATTTCAAACAGTTACCTAAATTTACAAAGTCCTCTCATACTATACATTATTTGCTATCTACAAACTAAGCAGTTTTGAGTTATAAAGTACTGCTAGGCTACAACAGACTGTTGAGTTACTGAGGACTCTTAAGCTAATAGGCACTTATTAGAGTACCCCAGGTTATTAGCTTGCAAGTATCCTGACATTGTAGCTCAGAAGCTATAACCTTGGCACAAATATATTCTCTAATATGATACCTAGTCATAATAATTAGTTTGTATTAACAGAAAAACTATGATACTACAAGTAGTTTGAATATTTATTAAAATATATAGGCTATAGGTTTTCCTTATGTATTCTGCATCCTGTATGATATGTAAAGTATTGACACAAAAATGTGGTGTAATTAGTAATCCAAATAGTACTCTATCTTGACAATGAGACTATGGCTATGCAAAACATCTTTTCCTCTTCCCTACAGAATATTCATTATTCAAATGATTATACAGAACTTACAAAAACCTCTATATTGATATGAAATATAAGGTGAATCATGTAGAGTTTTTTTTTGAGTCACCTAGATTGCTTTTGCCTGATGGTATAATCATTTGTAGATGGCTAGATTCCTGGGTCAGGGTTTGATCCGCACGAACTATACTTTAGTTGCGGAATTAAGGTTGTGGGAGGGGGAAATACCCACTGCACCCCCCCACCTGCCCGTGGTGGACCTACGGATATATGCTGTGGGTGTTGAACCATCCGCACCCAAAGATATTGGTTCATGACCGTTCAAGAGGGGCCCATAAGGTTTACTTTTTCGCCTTGAAACAATTGTTTTCATGATGCTTGGGGAAGGCT
Source organism: Tuber calosporum (assembly GCA_003316355.1). NCBI lineage: Eukaryota > Fungi > Ascomycota > Pezizomycetes > Pezizales > Tuberaceae > Tuber > Tuber calosporum. The sequence continues at coordinate 29,900 of QFET01003647.1, forward strand.
AAGGTGGAAGCTACCCTGATATGGTAGGATGGGTGGGATCTGTCTACTTTTGCGATTGGAGTTTGTTGCTTCACGGAACCTTTTGCTCGCAACTTGGAAGTGGTCTATCATGCTTTGGCACTGGTGACTGCAGCATCGTGTGTTATGTTGAATATCTTTTTGGGGGTAATTGGTTGCTGTTTGCGGTCTTGGGGCTTATCTGACTGCCTTTGAAATTGGGTGTTTATGTTCTCAATTGTGCGTCGACAACAAATTCAATCTCAATCCCAACCTCCTCTCCTATCTTTCCATGCTTTTACTTCAACAGCATTCAAGGAGGAGCTATCAGTGAATAGACACGTTGGGGGAGAGAGTTTATAAACGCCCGCCCTCCACCCAATGGAAGTTCCCCTCATGTCCTAAGTATAGAAGTACTGTAGTATCAACAACAATAACAACAGTGAATCAACAAGGTATTGGCGGTTTACTCTGCGCAGAGTATGATCGGGAAGGAGGGGGTCTAGAAGTGGTATTTGTGACTTGTTATAAACCTCGCTCGTTCTGGACAAGGGCCGCATAACCTCAAATACTGAGAATATCAGGTGAGTTACTGTTCAATAATACCTTTCGCTACCGTTTGTGAAAAACGACTGTGCAGTACGGTAAATTGGAGCTTTGGGGCACGATGCCGGAAGATGGTACATAGAACTCTAGAGTAAAGCTTTTTTGCTGGGTACGATTTTCAGGGGCCATGGCAACAACGAGCGAGTGAGGCACAGGGATCAAAGGCAGTATGTATTTTTTTCCCTTGCTCCACTTGGCGGGCCCGATTTCCTGTAAGTTATATATGATGCCCCTGCTCCTCACCAACTGGGCTTTGGCATGCCCCCGTTGAAGACTAATGTCGGTTGCTAGGTGGGGTTTGTGTTGCAAAAAGTCTTGATTGGTTAAGGTTTGCGATAAGTGGATTCTAGATCGCGAACCTGCGGAGGTTAGATGGTAGAGAAAAAAAGGCAGAAAACTGGGGGCAAAGCAGTATATGAAGAGGCTTGTGCACAGGAGGGCCTAGGGAGGAAGTGGAAAGTTAGATTTACCATCATATATTTCCATACGCAATTCCGTGGTCTGGTTGTGTATTTAAGGGCTTGATCGGGGGTTATTTTCCTCCGCTGCAGGCCGTGTGTAAACCCTCTTATAACTCCACTGGCTGCCTGCCTGGGGGAAATAGCTCCCAAGTGTAGCAGTATGTATGGGTAGACGGAAGGAGAACTCAGTTCGTTTTTGTGTGTACTGTATTAACCATAGTTTTTTCTATGTATTGGGGTCAGCGTAAACAAATTGAGTCGTCCAATGGGTTTACTTTCGGACTTGCTCACCGGAGATTACCCTGCTTTCTCGTTTAGCTTAGTTGAGAATCTTGGGCCTCGAGTTATCCTGAGCTCTGGTGGGGGGCTCTCCATCGGCACATCCAACAGCTCTCTGAGTCACTACTCTTGTTAGCCGTCGAACGGCATTTGCTACTCTTCTATCATTGGAAGATGAGATGGATTATAATAAATATGACATGTCTTAATACCGCACTGCACTGCACTGCATTGCGCAGTGCGAGCACTGTACTGAAACTTGGCGGTCTTAATGAATATCAAAAGCACGGTCCCTATCTTCACAGAGCTTTGTATGAGGTTGCAAGAAGTGGTTTCCGACCGGTGTCGATACTGCGAAGAACTATGCTGTGGTGCTTTAAGTCGTGCGGTATGTAGGTTCTTCGATTGATTTATTCATGGGGCTTGATGTGCTTTATATGTATGTATGACACCGTACAAAGCTGGCTGATTCCACAGCCGACGATCTAGGGTGTTCGTTCATCGCAGTGCGATTCAAAATTCTTGTCTTATCCTAGCAATATCTATCCGGCGTCTACCAGCTTATACGTCAAACAAACAATCACAACTAGCGGTCTCAATATCGCTTCGTATCCCAACAAATAAGGTCACTCACAGAACAACATCCTCATCCCAATGTCTGCAGTCATAGGAGCTCACTCGGGCTCGCCGCGTCCGGGACTGGAGCGTCTTGTGACCGTCCCATCTCTCATCCCTTCGCTCAAACCCATATTGAGCCATGCCCCCATCTTCTCAATTTTACACCTGTCTAAAGGCCCTTAATCACCCACCGGAAATTCCACAGGTGGCCCGTCCCTACGTGACCCGTTCGCTTCCACTCTCAAGTGTTTAGCTAACGGCACCTGCCTGCCAGTACACAGCCTCTCACAATACTCGCATGTTGTATCTCCCTTCCCACAGTCACCGCGCCTCCACTTAAAAGCCAGCGCCAACCTCTGACTGAGAACGATTGGATCCTAGACAAACCTCACCCCTGTCCGCAACCTCTTCAGTGGCACGTCCGCGCACCCGGGGATCTCGCCAGATGCCCCCTCAACGGCAACCTTATCCTCCAGCCAGCTGTTGATGTAGTGACATGACCACAAACCCGGCACATCTGCCACCTCTGCGGCATGTAAGAAAATCCCTTCTGGCTGCCTCATCATGGGCGGGTAGCACTGCCGACTAGCATGTGCTAGCGAACACTTAGGACAGCTCTCCAGCGGCTGATTATGCCTACAACAGTTCCGGGACGGTCTCGTATAAAAGTGGCCATCTGGTCAAACAGGTTACCAAACATCACTTTCACATCACGGAGCACCGTCGCACTGGCGGGGATCCTCATCTGCACCTACTGCACCTATATATTCTCAGGCATGGTGGGCATATATGTGCGGATGAGGGTCCGGTCTGGGGCCGGCATGGTAGGCCATGAGAGTTGCGACAACTCGGAGGACCGAGGTCATTGGGTTGGCTATGTGCACTACGCAGATCGCGGTCCCGACGTGAACACCATGTGGAAGATTTGTGCTATCGCGGGACACCCTTTCCAGAAATGTGGCATTTCCGTTCGCCAATGCAGTCGGCACAGGAAGGGTCTTACCAACAAAAAATTGGGGGTGATTGATTGGACTGTTCTGAGATGTTCCTCAGGTTCCACAAAAGACCCCGCTTTCCTTCAGCCTCCAGGAATTCCACTCCAAGCAGAGTACAAGTAGTCAAACGACCCATCATCCACCATTTACAATATCCTAAGCAGCAAAAAACGGAAAATGTCTCAATCATTCAGTAATAATAACAACTCTTTGAACACGACCGTTAACGTGTCGAACACGGCTATTACGAATATCCTAACACTAGCTGATGACCGACATAACATCTTATGCTGGCTATCCCCTCTGGATCCCAAATTCAGGCATCAGGACATCCAAGCCCATCGAGTCGAAGGTGTAGGGGAGTGGCTCTTGGGTACCCAGGAGTTTAGGAGTTGGGGTGTTGGAACTGGGCGAGGTGAACCCGGTAATGCAGTTTTGTTTTGCTACGGGGATCCCGGCGTTGGTAAAACTTATATTAGGTAACAAGGACAACCCTCGAGAGATGGGGGAAAGAGGGCGAGCGCTGACAGGCCGCGATGTTAGCTCATTGGTAATAGACAGGCTGTGTGATCAGGTTGGAGGACAGAATGCCACCGTCGCCTGCTTTTATTTTGACTTCGCCGCGCGGAAGGAGCAGTCCCCGTCGGGCATGCTGGGCTCCCTACTGAGACAGCTAATTTGCGGACTGGAGGAGACTCCGCAGGAGATATCGCGAGCATACCAGGACCGAAAAAATTCCATTGGTGGGCGGGGACCGCAACTTTCGGATATTGTGAAGATGATGCATACGACGTCTTCCAAAAAGCGCACGTTCATATGCATCGACGCTTTAGATGAGTGTGCGGCAGGGCATCGAGTCAAAATTATTGATTCGCTAAACAAGATTCTCCAAGATTCTCCGGGCACTCGAATATTCGTGACTGGGAGACCGCACATTGAACCCGAGATCAGAAGGCGTCTCCCCGGAAGAGTAGAGAGTGTATCCATATGTCCTAAGAGAGATGATATTACTGGGTATCTTCGCACTAGGCTAGACGAGGACGTAATACCGGATGCGATGGATCGTAGTCTAGAGGAAGACATCCTGAAGAAAATTCCTGAAGATATTTCTCAAATGTACGCAGATGCAAAGACACTGAGGAAGCTACCTCAAGCCATCCACTAACAGATACAAAATATTATCTAGATTCCTGCTAGTCTCGCTAAATATCGATGCTATCTTGCGGGAAACCACAATCCATCGCAGGCGACAAAAGCTTAACGCAATGACTGGTGGGTTGGGGTTGGGGGGCGCTTATGATGCAATGCTGGATCGAATAAAGGGACAGGGTGAGGAGAAATCAAGGCTTGGTATGGCGGCTTTGATGTGGATCTCTCACTCGGAGCGGCCCTTGAAGGCCGATGAACTATGTCACGCCCTAGCAACCGAAATAGGGTCGCCGCATCTCAATGGCGACAACATTCCTTCAATATGGACACTGCTAGCCTGTTGTCAAGGACTTGTTGCTTTAGACAAGGAGGCCTCCACGGTCCGGTTAATCCACTATACCCTTCAAGAGTACCTCCGGGCTCACCCCCATCTCTCCCGTACAGCTCACTCTACAATGGCCGAAACTTGCTTGAGTTATCTGAATTCCCAACAGGTCAAGGCCCTTTCGGCTCTCTCTTCCTACCACCGGCGCACACCCTTTCTCGAATATTCTTCTCTGTATTGGGGAGTACACGCAAAAAGGGACCTTTCAGATTGTGCGAAATTGCTTGCGCTGAAGCTATTTGACGACTACAGCAACTGCATATCCACTAAAATCCTCTTGGAAAGTTATGACTCGTATTTTTACGAGACTGACCCCAACAAACTTTCTCTTTTCAGTGGCCTACACTGTGCATCGGTTTTCGGGATTGTTGAGATTGCTGCCGCGTTGATAGAGGTGGAAGGTTGTGATATCAACGAAGAAGACTGTTTTGGCAATACACCTCTTGTATGGGCTGCTTTCAATGGGCACGAGGGAGTGGTGAAAATACTGCTCGAACGGGACGACACCGACCCCAATAAACTAGGTAATTGCGGCAAAACGCCACTCTGCTGTGCTGCCGAGAATGGGCACGAGGGATTAGTGAAAACACTACTCGGACGGGGCGATGTCGACCCCAACAGATCAGGTACCTACGGCCCAACGCCACTCTGCTGTGCTGCTGAGAATGGGCACGAGGGGCTGGTGAAAATACTACTTGCACGGGGCGATGTCGACCCCAACAAACCAGGTAGATGCGGCAAAACGCCACTTTGGTGTGCTGCTGAGAATGGGCACGAGGGAGTGGTGAAAACACTACTCGAACGGGACAATGTCGACCCCAGCAAACGAGGTGACTACGGCCAAACACCACTCAATTGTGCTGCTAGAAATGGGCACGATGGAGTGGTGAAAGCACTACTCAGGCGGGACGATGTCGACCCCGATGAACCAAGTGCCGAGGGCCAAACGCCACTCTGGTTTGCTGCTTGGGGTGGGCACGAGGGAGTGGTGAAAACACTACTCGAACGGGGCAATATCGATCCCAACAAACCAGGTATCTATGAACGGACGCCCCTCTTCTGTGCCGCTCAGAATGGGCACGAGAGAGTGGTGAAAATACTGCTCGGGCGGGACGAGATCAACCCCGACAAACCGGATGACCGGGGTCATACGCCGCTGTATTGGGCTGCTCGGTGTGGGCACGCGGGAGTGGTCAAAATGCTACTCGAACGGGACGACGTCAGTCCCGACAAACCAGATAACAACGGCCAAACACCACTCTCGTGGGCTAATATTTTCGGCTACGCTGAGGTGGTGGCGCTGTTGCAGTCCCGGGGTCTTCAGGTGTGACTTGAAATTTTCATTGTTTTACTCCTATCATTCTCTTCTGGTTGTAGATTCTCTTTGTGCATTTGTTGTTCCTTCGCCTTTTTTCTGAAGTTCCTGCCCCCCCTCCTCTCCAAGGCATAGACACAAGGGGTGTTTAGATATAGAGAAAATTATAATAATACGAAGTGCAAGTATTTCCGGCACTCGTGAAAAGCGACGTAAAATCTAGCTGTCACCTAAGGCATGGTGGCGACTGGTTTCCATTATGGACGTGGTTGAACGAAGATCCTGTTTATATGTCATTGGCTTCCGGGCGTGAGCTTAAAGATGAGGCTGGGAGGCTATCTATGACACACGTAGTCTTAATCACTAAGGGGGGTCAATACAGCAAGGAGGGTTCAGCCCTAAAATTAACTCCCATGCCATGAGTGCCACATTATGAACTCGTAAAGCGCCCATAAGCAGCCAAACCCTTCATGCGTGGTCGTAGATACAGATTGCCTACATAGTGTACGAGTGCGGCAGTGCTCAGAATACTATCAGAATACGCTGTTATATCGTCTTCAGCCGCCTACCCCACGCCCAACGTGATTTTCTGGAAAATGTTGCCAAGCTTACTTCTTGGAACGTGGCTCAGCAACTGGCGGTAATATCGCTTCTGTCGGCTGCTAGTGCGGTTGCTCAAAGGCTCGATATATCCCTACCTACATTCCTAGGGCACAAGGAAGTTTCCCGACTTTACGCGGTATCTTACCCTAAATTGTTAGGGGTGGTCAAACTGCCTACACCACTGCCCAATATCGACTTATCATACTAGTGAGTTGGGAGAGACCATCCATCCCCCCTTCGTATCTTTTTTAACCACATAGGATTTTTTACCCATTCAGGATTCTTCTTCTCCTCGGGACATTCTGTCCAATTGTAGGTTGGGAGTTATGAACCCGTATCATGTCCTCACGTGGCTAGGGAAGACTGGCCCATGTCCTAGGATATTCGGGTTCGAGTAATACTGTATGTCACCATATCGTGAACTTACCACAGCGTACTTACAGCTGTAAGGTATAATACCGGAAAACGGCACCTCGCACTACAATGTTTGATGCTAGGTACCAGTGTCTTTTGCTGTAGAGGCTTTATGTTGTAGAAAGTCGTGGTTAATTTTTCCTTATGATAGGTGGATTTTAGATAGTCAGCCTGCAGAAATTAGAGGGTTGTTGGACAAAATGCTGAAAGGTGAGGATAAAGTCGCATACGAAGAGGATTGCGTGCTAGAGGACCTAGAGTGGATGTGGCAAGTTTTAGATGGGCAGTGGGGAAAGACAATCCGGATAACGAGACTTGTGGAGAGTTGGGGACTTCAACGTTCATTATTTCTAAACTATGGGTAAAGAAAGGCGTACATATGAAATCGTGAAAGTGATCAAATCCTTCCACACATCTCTCTCAAGCCGTGCATGCTCCTGTGGAGGGCAAAGGAAAGACATATTGTTAGTAAACACTACTAATTGGGACTGAAAGTGTTTAGACTGGAAATCAGGGGTGAACGGGAGAAAGGTGCCCTCTGCGCTAGTTCGCACTGCGGACATGTTTAGATGTGGTGTTCGTACTGTGGATTACGCCTACACTAAGCACTTGGCCAGCCTGTTTGCGAGGACTGTATCTCAGTAATAGTTTCCCCTCCCAGTCTATGCTTCTCTTAATGCCTACTCCTATTATAAGCCGCTTACTACTTTTTTCTCTCTTTTCCTTCTTCTTACTTAATTTCTAAATCAACTGTCTGCTTGTCGAACTCGATCGTAACCAGACAAAATCCTAACACATATCCAATACTGACTCTTGCCCTCCTGAATTTGTCTCCAGAGCTTCTCCGCAGTCCCCATAGCCCGAGCCTTCCGCAACAGATGCCGTCCGTGAACGAAACTATGCCTGAACCTACTGTCTCGTTTTGTTTAGTAGTGAATCTTGGGCCTTGAATTATCTTGGGCTCTGGTGGGGGGCTGTTTATCAGTATATCAAACGGCACTTTGAGTCACTACTAAGGTTAGTGGTCGAACGGTATTTGGTTCCGGGGAACCTACTGCTCATCATCATTAGAAAGATGGGGTGGATTATAATAAATTTAACAACCCACAGCACTGCACTGTACTGCGCTGTGGGGTACGAAAACTGCACTGTACTTGGCAGTCTCGATGGATATCAAAAAGCACGGTCCCTATCTTCATAGAGCTTTGTATGAGGTTACAAGAAGGGGTTTCCGGCCCGCATCGATACCACAAAGAATTATGCTGTGGTGCTTCAAGTCGGGTAGTAAAGCTATGCAGAGTTCTCGACTGATTCATCCATAAGGCTTAGTGTATCGTACTTATACGTATATACCAAGCTGGCTGTTCCACCAGTGACGCTCGAGGGTGTTTGTTCATCGCAGTGAAATTCAAATTTCATACCCCGCCCTAGCAATACCTATCCGGCGTTCACTGGTTTATACATCAAGTAAACAACCGCAACCGGCGGTCGCAATACCGCCTCACATCCCAACAGATGGGGTCAGTTGCATAAAAATATCCCGTTCCCGATGTCAGCGGTCATGGGCGCTCACTCGGCCTCTCCGGGTCCCCGACTGTTGTATGGAATGGTGGTTGTGCTTCCTGATACCGGGGGTTGGAATGCTATGTATGTGGCATATACGGAGTGGCACAAATAGAGTGGCAAGAACGGAATGGAATGGCATCCGTCGTCTACCCCAATCTTTTTCCAATCCATAACAGATCACAACCCCTTCTGCTCAATTTCACCCGCTCCGAGAGGCCTTTCATCTCCGCCAAAAACCCCGTAGATGGTCTGCCTCTACATGAAAATCTCGCTTCCACTTTCAAATGTATGGCTAACAATGCCTCCCAGCGAGTATATAGTCTTCTATAGTATTAGCGTGTTATATCCCCCCTTCCCACAGCCGCCGCGCCTCCACTTAAGAGCCGGCGCCAACCTCTAACTAGGGCCCAATTCTTCCCAGAAAAACCTCACCCCACTCCGGAACCGCTTTGATAATACATCCATGCACCAAGGGGATCTCATTGAATGCCCCCTCACCGGCAACCCCATCCCCGCGCCAACTGTTGATTCCGTGACGTAGCCGCAATCCCGGCAGGTCTTCCACTTCTAGGGCATGTGGAAAATCTCTTCTGGCTCCATAGCCGGCGGGTAACGCTGCCGACTAGCGTGTGCCAGGGAACGCTTTTGGCGTCTCTCCAGTGGTCGGAGTATGCCTACAACAATCGCCGCACTATCCCAGATAAAAGTGGCTGTCTGGTCGAAGGGGTTACCAAACACTACTCTCACATCATCGAGCGCCGCACTCGTGGGGATCCTCATCTGCACCTACTGCGCAAATGTATTCTCAGACATGATCGACATATACGTGCAGGTGAGGATTCGGTCTGGGACCAGCATGGTGGGCCATGAAAGTTGCGACGACCAGGAGGACCGAGGCCATTGGGTTGGTTGTGTGCGTTACGCAGATTGCCGTCCCAACGTGAGCAGACCCTGTGCAAGGTTTGTGCTATGGCGGGACAGCATGTCCCGAGATGTGGTTCAATAAATCAATTAACCAGGCATTTACCTTTACCAATACGGTCAGCACAGGACGAGTGTTGCTGACACAAATTTGGAGGAGATTGGTTGGACGGTTCTGAGGTTCCACAAATGACCCCGCTTTTCTTAAGCCTTCAGGAATTCCACTCCAAGTACGGTAGTCGAACAACCCATCATCCACCATTTACAATACCCTAAGCAGCAAAAAAAAAAAAAAAAAAAATCACAATCGTTCAGTGATAATAACAAATCTTTCATGACAACTGCCAACGTGTTGAGTACGGCTATTACAAATATCCTAACACTAGCTGATGACCGACATAACATCTTATGCTGGCTATTCCCTCTGGATCCCAAATTGAGACATCAGGGCATCCAAGCCTGACGAGCCGAAGTTGTAGGGGAGTGGCACTTGGAGAGCCAGGAGTTTCGGAGCTGGGGCGCTAGAAGTGGGGGGGGGTTGAACCCGTTGGTGCAGTTTTGTTTTGCTACGGGGACCACGGCATTGGTAAAACTTATATTAGGTAAGGGCAACCCTCAAGAAATGGAAGAAAAAGAGCAAATGCTGACAGGCCGCGATGTTAGCTCACTGGTAATAGACAGGTTGTCTGATCAGGCTGGAGGATAGAATGCCACCGTCGCCTGCTTTTATTTTGACTTCACGGCGCGGAAGGAGCAGTCCCCGTCGGGCACGCTGGGCGCCCTACTGAGGCAACTGGGTTGTGGACTGAAACAGGCTCTGGAGGAGATAACACGAGTATACCAAGGCCAAAAACATGCCATTGGTGGGCGGGTACCGCAGCTCTCCGATATTGTGAAGATTATACAGACGACGTCTTCCAAAAAGCGCTCGTTCATATGCATTGACGCTTTAGATGAGTGTGCGGCATGGCATCGAGTCAAAATTCTTGATTCGCTAAACTAGACTCACCAAAATTCTCCGGGCACTCGAATATTCGTGACTGGGAGACCGCATATTGGACCCGAGATCGGGAGGCGTCTCCCTGGAAGAGTAGCGAGTGTATCCATAAGTCCTAAGAGAGATGATATTACTGGGTATCTTCGCACTAGGCTAGACGTGGAAATAATGCCGGATGCGATGGATCGTAGTCTAGAGGAAGACATCCTGAAGAAAATTCCTGAAGATATTTCTCAAATGTACGCAGAGGCGACGACACTGAGAAAGTTAGACCGCCTGAGGACTCAGCGAGGCGGCACCCTCAGCGAGGCTTGGCGAGGCTTGGCGGAAACAAGTGGCTGCATTATGAGAGGGACTCAGCAGAATCGATAAGGAGCATCCGAACAATCTTTTCTTTCTTCCCACCAACAATAGTTACTCTACAAACGTAGCTACCACCATTGGGGTAAGAGTTCTATCAACTCCTACCACATCAAAATGTCCACAGTCTCCATAGTCCTCCTCTATTGGTTCCCCTTCCTCCGTATTCACATTTCCTGCTAATTCCTCAATTTGTTTTTCAAGCCTATTCACCCTTCGCTCAGCCTCTAAAATTTGCTCAACAAGACGACCTTCCTCTTCCAAGAGTTCTGTTCCTGTCTTCCGCTGTTTCAGTAACTTTCTGTCCTCTTCCATTCTCTCAACATCTTTCCTTTTTTGTGTGCACTCTGCTAACTGTTCCTTCCTAGTTGACTGAGGTTTACTGGCATTCTTGTACTAGTACTTTGCTGTTTGGCTGGCTTTAGTTGTTTGTGATTCAAAAAACTTCTCTATATGCTCTCAGTCTATCAATTCTTTCCCACAAGTTGGTATTCAACTTTGATTGGCTGGCTTTTTGGCTTTTATCTGATCTAACTGGGTTTGTAGGTTAAAAATACATTGCTCATTAGATTCAACTTCAGTAAGTGCTCGAAACCCAGCTATAGCAAGGGTGCTAATTCGTCTCTTTAGTTCCCATGGTACTAAATCATTGGTCGAAAGTATTGAATAAGCCATTAACTCTTGATATTCAATTTTTGCTTTACTGGATGGAATTTTAAATCTGTTGATTTGCTGGTCGATGTAGGCAATAACTGGTTAAGGATAGGATAAACTTTCAGGCTCAAATGGTCTAGATTGTGTGAGGGCTTATAACTTGGAAGGGGATATCAAGTTTGGGTTTGACATAATAGATATTTGGATTTTGCTGAGAATTATATTTCAGTTTCTCAGAATTATTATAGTATTCAGAAAACCACTATGGATAATACATGGTGTAAATGAAGCTCGATATGAAGCCATCAATATCTCTTAGAAATTACCTTTTGAGACTCAGTATTCGTGTCTTTCAAATATGTATGTAAGATGCCGTTGATAATAGTGTTTATACAGTACAATAATGGATATATATCGAGAGGTTCTAGATGGATTGTAGTATATGGTGGCAGACAATATGGTACAATCTTATTCTCCACACAATAGTCTAAAAATCATGCATTGACATGACTATTGTGACCATCAAATAGTAGCAAACGGTAATCCTCTCCAACCTTTGAAGCTGATTGACTGGTTGGCCCTAAAATCCTTTCCAAGTATTTCATTACCATATTTTGGTTAGTCCATCCATTTTGAGACTTTTCAAAGAGTATATTTTCTGTTACACCAGGTACTCTTTTGAACCATGTGGCCATAAATCTTGTGGTTTTAAAATTTTCATAAGATTTAAGGTAGTTCTATCCCCATAAACCACTTTGATAACTGTCATATATTCTCAAGTGCTATCTAATTTTTAAATCTTTTTGTACAAATTATATTTTTCTAATTACTAGGCCTCAAAACCATACCCGGTTCTCAAAAGGCAAAAGCCCAACTTTCTTGTGAGTTTCGAGTTACTTCGACTACTCGTTTTGATTATTGCAACACTGAAGAAATCCCATATCATTGATGTTGTATGTATTATGAGGCTTATCTGATATTCTCCCTCAATAGACTCCTGCTAATTACTGGATTAATAAATGTATTATATTATTGCAATATTAATTATTTTAATATTTAAAATTCAGAAAAAAGAAAAAAGAAAAGAAAAGATCAGTTACCTTATTAAAAAAGGGATTCATTAACCCTTTTTTCATTGCTACGAAGATTTTGTATAAAATATAGCTGCTTGCTAAAACGGGATCTGGCCTCAGAGTGTCTTTTCATAAATTCATCTTCCCATTTCTTCCCTATTGCCTCTTCTTGTTTTCGCTTTTGAACCACAGACAAAGCAATATCTCGAACCTGCCAAAAGGTGGCTGGGAAGCCTAGTCGACTGTGAAGGTAAAAACACTCTTCGATAATCTTTTCCTCCTCTACTATAAGCTTGTAGTGGTTATAACTTTCCTCTGCCTGGCTTCTCCTCCTCCTTCAGCAACATATCAGAGTTCTTATCACAGCACCTACTATTTCGGCTGCAGTTGTTAGGCTTGAGCTATTACTTGCTGCCATCTCAATAGCGGGATGTTTTCTGACTCAGAATGGTATATCAAAAAGTTCAAACGTCATATTTGGTAGGAACTAATAGTATCTTGCTCAATGGTTAAAGTAGCTTCCTATGGCCTCATGACATCTATCTAAATTTCACATGATTATAGCGATATGCCAAGCGGTGAGAAGCCTTGTTGAGGGCGCCACCTCGCTGAGCCCTCAGGTGGTCTATCTAACATAATCTATTGACAGACACAGATCTCTGCTTCTGTCACTAAATATCGATGATATCTTGCTAGAAACTATAATCCATAGCAGGCAATAAAAAGTTGATGCAAGGACTAATAGCTTGGGTTTCGAGATAGTAATAATGCACCGCTATGATATATCGAATAAAGGCACTGGAAGGAGAATAATTAAGGGTTGGCATGTTGACTTTGAGCCAGATCTCTAACTCAAAGCAGAACTTTAGGTTATCTTTATTCTGGCACAACCAAATATAGGCCAATAAACCGTTTCATAGCCTCGCAGTCGATATAGCGTTGTTATAATACAATAGAGAGTTTACAGTAGTGGACCTTAGTGGTGCAATAATAGGTTAATTTACATTAAGCAAAAATTCTTGGTCTCTTATGTGGGTGAGGACACCTGGAAGTAGTATAAACTAGAGTTTTAGACACCAGAAAACCTTTCAGAAATTCTTTACGTTATACTATCAATCAATCCACTATCAACTGCAACAGAATCATTACATACAACCAGGAACTAGCATATACATTTAAGAGTAATAGAAAATCCTCGCAATGGTATCTCAAACATCAGAAGTGCAAATAATTATCAACCTAGAGACAGATTAAAGTCAATCGACAAGTGATACGCACAGAGTTGTACCCCAAGAAGGCCTACTAAACTAAACTGTACACAAACACTGTCTACTCAAGACCAGCTAGCATTATCCAACCATAAGCCAAACTGTAAAGAAAGCAGCCATATGGGTGAGATTGATAGTTCGAGCTTAAGTACAATAGGTGTTAGTAACCAATCCTTTGAACTGTAGTATCAGAAGAATAACAACAAAGTAGATAGCTGTAATGAAATTCGACTATGTTTCTACTATTACTACTGACTTGATATTAGATATTACATATTTGTGTTTATACCTGCTAAGCACTACCTTTGGTTTGTTCCTTCATACTTGGTTATGACTTCCTAACTAGTTATTCTTTCCTTGTTTTGGCTATCATTTCTTCCTCCTTGCTTCTACCCATTTGGGTATCACTATCCTCCTACTATTCTAAGTGGATTTGTATATTATTAGTGATTACTTGTTCCTCCTAGTTTGGATTACATTACTGGTTTTGTTAGCTCTATCCTGTCACTTTTGACCCTCTGTTTTCGGAATATGATTACATTGTTATGCTGCCTCTATTAGCATATTTGTTGGACAGCATGTTTGCGCTATTATTAAGTTTTCCTAGCTACAATCTTTTGTATTTGAAAAGCCTGCAATCAGTTAAGGATCCAGACTCTCAAGCCTTACAGGACTATTATCTTTAATACTACAAGTTGAACTGTCACTCTATTAGTTCCATACCCTTTATCTTGTTTATTGAAGACCTATTCATCGACGCATCTCCAACAATCCTAATAGTATCTTGAGAGCCCCTTTGGAATTATAGGATACTTGAGAGTAGGTTACAGCAGCAGTATTCATATTTCTCTTAGCACTAAAGCGTCAACTAATTATTCGAACTTCGGAATGATCTTGGCAGAGCTTTAAAAACCTAGTGGAATTCTACAAGGTAAATATTCTTGATCTATATCTTGAAACCCTGATAGTTAGGACAAAAACCATGTTTATATAAGGCTAATATATAAAAGAAAGCAGAAATACAGTAAATTCAGAACAGGGGTACCTATAAAGAGTTTTGTAAGTTTGAACTTAATACGGTTAAACACATAACATATTGGGAATAGTCTAGAACTGATCCAGAAATAGAAAACTTGTCAACACAAGCCAGCCTGCTTGAAGGTGATTGGACAAAGCATGAGAGAAGATTCTATCATAGGGTTAGTTCCCAGCAGAAAAGAAGAATGAAATGACACTAGTGGATATTATGGCTTCAGTAATAAAGCCTTCAGTAATGTCAAAAAATGGCTGAAAAATCAAGCTAGGAACAATGGTAATAACTCTGGCTTAACTTTGCAGAGTGTACGAAAATGGATAAAGAGGAACTGGAGGCAATAAAAAGAAAATATGATCAAAAGCATGATAATCTAATTCAGGGCATTTTTGGATAAATAGATGTTATCAGGGAGCAAAGTGAGAGGAGATCTCTCTATGCATATATGGAAGGAAAGGCAAGAAAGAATGAGTGAGTTTTGATTTTGGAAGCCTTAAGAAAAGATAACATAATCTAAGAAGTGTATAAAACACATTCTTCACCTATGCTATTCGAACTCACACACTGGATCCCCTAAACACTCTGTCACTCAACCACTTATCCACCAATTCTTTTACCCACACACTAGCTTGCCTGCTTTCTTACCTGTTCCTTGACCCACTCTCTCTTCCTCTTGCACTGTTTCTCACACTATTTCTCACTCGCTTTCTCTTTTGTTGTCCTGTATTCTGCTCTATTCTCTTTTTTATTTTTATTTTTATTTTTCCTACAATTTGTTAAGTACTTATATTCAGTGAAGTATGTAATAAAATTCCTTTCCTTATACCATACTAATTCCCTTTCCATAAAGTTCAATAAAAATCCTAAAGACTAAAGTAGGTTCACAAATGAAAATACTCTGACAAGTATAGAGGTTCAAATAGCTCCTCCTTAACCGATTCGTCATGCATAACTCCCTCATAAATAGCATTGGATAATCGAAAATACTATGATCTATGGCGTGTAAAGGCACACATATCCATTGCGAAGCAGTGCAGCTACCATAAATTGTACATCAACTAGTTGTCATAAATACTTTTGGTTTTTAACATAATATAGGAAACTGAACATATTTATATCTCCTTGAATGCCCACTCAACCACAATCCGTAAACGTGACAACGACTGGTTTCCTCTCTTTTAAGGAAGAGTAAGTTGCACACTTTGGTAGGGGAAAGAAGGAAGTTGGTAATAGTAAAGGCAGGATCGCGATTGACTTGTACAGGAGTTTCATCAAGAGTGTGGACATATTATTGCAGAATTGTTGGTAAATTGGAATCACTTCGTGAAAAGAGATCGTTTCTCTGCCCATCAATAGGGCTAAAGAGGTGACTAATTAACCCATCAGGTGCTACAATTGCATAATACTTCAAACAATAGTGTTGTTTATATCCATTTATAACGGGGTAGCCAATTCGGTACTGTTGAATTGACTAGGCCATGCTCGTATCGAGAAAATCGGAGAACTGTCAGGAACGCTCAGTAAAAGTATGGTTAAGATAAAAGGGTTCTCGAAGGTAAATAACTGAATAACTGAATAACTGAATAACTGAATATATTGTTAAGGTCTCTTCTCCGTTGCTTGATGATCCCTTAACTACGGGGGACTGCTAACTATTTATACACTTTTCCCAGTACTTAGGTTGGCCATATAAAGGAAGTATGCTTGGAAACTTCGGCCATGGTCTAAACAGTGCGAACACTGTTTGACCCTGAAGATGTATGACCCCACTACAGCAAATGATTCCCCGGACTATCTATTTGTTTGAGGGTGTCAAGCACTCCACCAGTAGATAGCCTTTGATCTCTTTGCCAAATAAACTAAGTTCAAATTGATGCCGCCCATTTGCGAACATCATACAGAATGCCAGGTGATCAGTCTGGATGGCCGTCTTTCCTGCATATATGCACTCATGTGCAGATGCATTCGGATTATCAAGAATGCAGAATACGTAATAGATCCACTTGGATAAATTACTCTGTCATCTTTCACCGAGGCTAAGTAGTTCTGGATACGATCCTACTTCTTGCCAGTGTGGGTTGTAGTCAATTTGGTCACCTCCCGGTGCTATATACCATCACAACTTTAGACTCGAAAGTCTAGTACCATATCCCATATGTGTAACATCAGCTCCCCCTTCCTAAGCTTCGTCTCGAAGCGATTCTTCCTTTTAGTACTCCTTCCGGTTGGGTTAAAAAACCTTCTGCGATAACTTGGCCACAGCAGGAAAAACCTTTCCGTAGATACTACCTAGCTCAACTTAAGCATTGCCGGATTTTCCCAGTGAAAATCTTCAATCAATTCTTGAGCATGCTCTAAGGGCTCTGGTGGTTCACAGGTGTTCTCATCTTCGGAACATCCTTTCCACTTGACAAAGTATCGAAGTTCTTGGATCGTTCATGAACGTCCTCTGAATCTTCGCTCATAAGAGATTATTTCACTCTTGATGATTTTTTCCACTTCTCATTCAAGGTCACCTTCAACTTCCTGCGGTGCCAGGGGTGGTTGTTCTCGGCTAGGTCGAACTGATTTTCGGTATGGCTCGAGTAGCGATACATGGAATACCGGATGGATTTTCCATCGCTCTGATATTTCCAATTTGTAGGCAAGGTTTCCTCATTGCTCTAGGATTTTTAACGGGCCATATAATTTTGGCGCTAACTTCTTGGACAGTCGCTTGGTGTGGATATTCCTCACGTTTAGCATAACCAAGTCGCCAATTTTGACGTCTGGTTGACTGCGAGCTTTGCGGTCATAGTACTTGTTCATCCCTTCACGAGTCTTCTCAAGGGATTCCTTTGCCTTTTCATGTATCGCTTTCATCCAGTGAGCATACATAGTTGCTCCTGGATTCTGAGCTTCTCGCTCCTTCATCCATTCCGTTTGAGGATGGTAACCATAATTTGCGAAGAAAGGGGTTATTCCAGGTGCGCTTGTTACCGAGATGTTATATGCATACTCGGCTAACGGCAGTAGATGGTACCAGTCATCCTGATCGTAGTTGACAAATATTCGAAGGTAGCCTCCCAGCACTTGGTTGACTCTTTCCGTTTGTCCATCAGTTTGAGGATGGTAAGCCGTAGACATCTTTAATTTGATGTTTAATGTCTTGCACAATGATTCCCAAAATTCTCCTGCAAACTTTGTGTCCATGTCGGAAATGATTTCTGTTGGTAACCCATGAAGTTTCCAAACTTCTTTGATGAATGCTTCTGCAACGTCCTTTGCGGTCGCGTTTTCTTCCAAGCCAATAAAGTGTGCCATTTTGGTGAACCGGTCAACTACAACCATGATCTGGCTGTATCCTGTAGATTTGGGAAGTTGTGTGATGAAATCCACCAAGGTAGATATCCAAGCAGCAAATGGGACCAGTAGTGGTTGTAACAGCCCAAAACGTGCATGTCTTAGTGCCTTAGCCTTTTGGCACTCAGTACAGGATCGTACATAGTCAGTTATCTAGTTCGCGATTCCTTTCCAATAAAAGTCTCTTGTCATAATTTCCAGAGTCTTTTCTTGAATAAAATGTCCTGCGATCTTAGAGTCGTGACAGCTTTGTGCAATATCCGTCTGCAGGTGTTCGTTTTGAGGAACATATAGGCCTTCTTTGTAGTAGAGCATTCCATCTGTTAGGGACCATTGTTTTGGCATTTCTTTGCCATCATTCCGTAAACTTTCCAGTTCCTTCTTTCGGTCTAGCCAATCTGGATCCTTGTTTGCCATTTCTCTTACCCGTTCCAAGAATTTTATATCAAATTTCTTGACTTCGCACTTTGCAATTATTGCATTCGACATTAGTGTTTGTCCTTTAGTGCATATCGGGTCTGAGGTAATGTCCGTTGAGTCCAAATATTCGTGCTTTCCGTCAGAATATAGGAAACATAATTGGGGTTAGTTTTCTTCCAACCATATATCTGAACTGCCAAACCCTTGGCTTGCTCATTCAGTTTCATCTAACTCCATAACCTCATAAAGTTCTCTCTCATTAACCTTTTCCACAATCATCTGCGCTATCCGGTCTCCTGTGTGTACCTGAAAAGGATTGTCAGTAGTGTTGACTAGGAGGATTTTAACCTCTCCTCTATAGTCCGCATCCACTACTCCGGCTCCAATGGAAATACCATGCTTGACTGCTAATCCACTACGTGGTGCAATACGTGCATATGTTCCTATTGGTAATCCGACAGCCAATCCTGTCCCAATGAGCACTTGCCTATTCGCAGGAACTATGTTGTTTTCGGTACTGTATAGGTCATGACCAGCGGCTAGCTTGGAACCTCGAGTCGGGATTCTTGCCTCCTGTTAAAGTCTTTTAATACTTATCATATTGTTCTGTTCCTCTTGAGGCAACTGCTGACTGAGGTGTTCGGAGTTTTCTTTTCCCTATATAACTGAGACAACTAAGTTTCGGTTATTCTGTAGCTTTTCAAAGTGATGAGACTGAAGTATAGCCTGCTTGGCATACCCAGCTCCCGCCTCAGGGCGGTACTCTGGCCGCCTGCTTAAAGCATCAGGTTTGCCCCCTCTGGTTCCAGGTCGATAAATGATTTTAAAGTTAAAATCAGTGAGCTTCTGAGCCCAGCGAATTTGTCTTGCCGACCACGCCTTTGTTGTGAGAAAATATTGTAGGTTTTGATGATCGGTGTATATGGTGAATGGTTCATCGGTCCCGGCAAGATAGTGTCGCCATTCTTCCAATGCAACCAATATTGCCAACAATTCCTTGTCATGAATGTCATAATTGCGTTCAGCAGGTGTCAACTTTCGAGAATGGAAAGCCACAGGATGTAGTTTTTTGTCCAAATATTGAGAAAGGACACATCCAATGGCATAATTGCTGGTATCTGTTTCCACTACTGTTTCCCTGTCCGGATGGAAATGACATAATATCGGAGCTGTGATGAACCGATGTTTGAGCTTCTCAAACGCTTGCTGTTGCTTTTCACCCCAAGAAAAATCCTTCGGGTTACCCTTAAGCAAATCAGTAATTGGCACAAATAGTGCGGAGAAATTCTTTATGAACCACTGGTAGAAGTTGGGGAAACCCATAACTATTTGAATTTCTTTTACCGAGGTGGGTGGTTTCCAGGCCTTGATTGATTCCACCTTTCTGTCGCTCATAGTAACTCCATCAACAGCCACACAATACCCTAGGAACTCCACTGATGTGACATGGAAGGTGCTTTTCGTAAGCGAGATGGCCATTCTGTATTCTCGCAGTCTTTCTAAGACTTTTCTAACCAATATGACATGATCCTTCTCAGATTTAGAGTATATAAGTATATCATCAATATATACTACTACTCCTTCATCAAGGAAATCTTTCAGGATCATAGTCATTATTGATTGGAAGGTGGCTGGTGCATTTACCAGACCAAATGGCATGACATTAGATTCATATAAGCCGTATCGTGTGCGAAAAGCTGTTTTCCATTCATCGCCCTTTCGTATGCGGATCAGGTGGTAACCGTCCTTCCGGTCCAACTTGGTGAAAATAGTGGCTCCTTCCACACGGTCGCCCAGTTCCATCATAAGGGGTAGTGGATATTTGTTGTGGATAATGACCTTATTTAGTCCTCGGTAGTCAACTACCAACCTAAGACGTCCATCCGGTTTTGGCACAAAAAGTATTGGTGCTCCGGCTGGTGATTTGCTTGGGGAAACTTTTCCTTGTCTTAACATATCATCCAGATATGTTCGCTGTGCTTTTAACTGCTTCTCCGAGAGGGGATAAATTGGTCCCCAAGGTGGTTGGGAGTCTGGTTTGAGGTCAATAGCATGATCGAAGGTCTGATGAGCCGGTAGATTCGCCGCAGTTGATGGGTAGAAAAGGTCTTTGTAGTTATGGTATTGCGCGGGTAGTGTATCAAGGATTATTTCTTCCTCATCATCTACTCTTGCCACTCTTCCAATAACGACTGCCTCTGGATCTTCCAGAACCTACTCATCCCACTCGATTGATATACCTTCATCCTCCGGTAAGAGGTGAAGCTGACATCCCTGAGCTTCGAACCTCCAGCTCTCTGAGTATTGAATTTCAGTTATAGGATGTTCATTATTCCACCACCTAAATGGAATTATTATTCCATAATTTCCTGTTGGTGCGATCTCGCACACAATCTTTGATAAGTGTTTATTTTTTCCAATTTCCAGGTAAAGGGGAAGGGTGAAATCCCTTCCGGTAGATAATTCGCTTTCTGTAAAACCCAAAATGGGTATCGGATCCTCACGAGACTTGTAAGGAATATATAATTCCTTGATTAAATTTTCGTGTATAACGAAGATATTGGATCTAGAGTCAAATAAAACCCTTATGCGATATCATTTCCCATACACATAGATATGTGCAGTTCCTTCAGGACAATGGTAGCGTTTTGGTTCTTCGTGTTTGAGCTTCTGTCGCTTATGCGACATTGGTATCTCCGTTCGTCCTCGCTTAGAAGACATTATGGTTGTATAGCTTTGGTGTTCGTTACAACGCCAGCATTGTTTCGATCATAGAGGTGTCCTCAGACGAACTAAACACATAGTTAATTATTAAGATTCTGGGCAGCCAACTACGAGCAGTCTTTACCCCCTGCCGAGGGGCTCCCAAAAAATTAAAACCCCCGTCAATAGGGGAGAGACCAGTAAAACGCCAAAAAAATACAATAAAAAATTATACTTCTCTGCCTTTCAGGTAGGATAATACCCTAAAGGAGTAATAATTTTCGAAAATAAATTATACTTCCAAAAAGAGCAGAAAATTCCGAAAATAGTGACGGTTTCCGAATTTGGAATATCTCGCACCAATGTGGTATTATTTGGTGTTAGGTTGACGTGGTTGTTGTCACGTACACAACACGTCCCTGTTAGGCGAGCCCATATCATGAGGTTTCCCAGAAGACTTTACAGCTGTTCAGCTATGGTCTAGTGGTAAAATGAGCCTGGCCCGTTCATTTTGTCCCCAGGGTCCTGTGTTCAATCCACCCTTCTGGCAGATTAAACAACGGTAATTTGTACCAGATGCATCTAGGGCTAGAGCATACTGGGGGGTCACCCCAACTACTACCCAGCACTTCACTAGTGTCTAAAAACGGGAAGCACATCCAAGTGCCTAAAAAGGAGACCCTTCTTCCAAAGAAGTAAAAAGTAGGAACCTAAAATTCGAACCAATCTGAGGGAAAAAATAACCGAGATCTCCCCGACAGGGGAGGTCTCATCCTCCGGTCCCCTGAATCCAATCAGTTGAAGCACGCTACGGAACCTCATCGAGGTTCCAGGGAACTACGGTTCCCAACATGCAAACATGGACCTGCATGCCAATTTTTTTGAAGAATTTTTGAATTCTTTTTATCGTTGGTAACTTCATAGTCGTGATCCTCAGCACCCTAGACTTGAGGGTTCCCAGTATCGATTCCGGTCGCTATTGCTAGTGCCACGAATACCTAATCGCCGTCACCGTTGGTGCCTTTAGGACATTTCTGTGTCTGATAATTCCCATAACCTAGGTGCTGGTTCGCACTGAATCTGGTTCACCTTTGGCAGTGATGTTCTTACAGCAAGAGCAGCCGTCTGTCGTTTGCGGGAAAATTTTGGTCGGTCCTTAGTTGGTTGCTTGGCGAAAGCTCTTGCTACCACTATGTCCTTTCGACATTTTCGCCAAGTGTGGTTGTTGAGGCTGCATCGAGTGCAAGCCTTTCCTGTCTTTCGCTTATCCACAACGTCTTGAGGGATTCCATCATGAGCATTCTTCCAGTCCGCATGCTCATCCTTATTATTAAATCCTCCTTTCTTTTCTGCTGGTTTGCCTTTAGCTGACTTCCATCGGGTAGGATTGTTTTTTTGTTTCTGCTCGGTGTATCCGTGTTTGGTGTTGAACCATTTTGCTGTATCATCGCGTTTTCGCTTGGATGCTCCACTGTTTGAGGGCTCACCTTTGGATAGTTTCCGCCGTTCCAGAAATTCCTCCTCTTCTCTGCCAACTTCCCGTATGGTTTCCATCCATTCCTCATATGAGGAAAACTTTAGATGGGATAACCGGTGAAGGATTTCTTCAGGAAGTTTGCTTTCCACCCGAACCCTCCAACTAATTCATGTGAGACCGGCCTTGATTTTGAGATTTTCGAGAAGTAGAAGATAGGTGTCGATTTTTCCCTTATAGACTACCTTAGTCATTTCTTCTAGGGCTCCTCGTTCCTCCTCGATGCCGATATATCGCTTGGTAATTTCTTGTCGAAAGCGTTCCCATGTAGAATAGTCTGGGTCTTGGGTATATCCACCTAATCCACCCATCACCTTCCAGTATTTCTCTGAGAAGGGTGCCACTTTGTTCCCCTTTGTTTTCCCTAAGGCAAAAACTATTTTGTGTGCATGATTTTCCCACTGTATAGGATTGCGATCGAAGTAGTCTTCACAGGCTGTCAACTAGTTTCTAACATCTTGGTTGTTATTTCCTTCGAAGAAGTAGTGTGGTTCCGCTATTAGCTTTGTTGGTCGGGAAAGTCCAGCGATAAGTTCTAAGAAAGCCATAGTTAACCTGTCCTCGGGTACATCATTTCTGGGAATAGACGGTAAACGGGGAGCGCGTTCCGGCCTGCCGCCCTTTCTAACCCGGCCATCCTCTCCATCACTATCGGACCCATCATCATCTGGGTCAGGGGCATCACCAAGGTTACCTGGTGGTGGTGGCGGTGCTAGGTTATTTCCTCCACGGTCAACTCCTTTTCCTTTATCCTTCCTTGGAGTTGATCCTGATTCCTTTGTTGGAATAGTACCTTCTATTGGTACAATTGTGGGTCCTCGGTTAGACAGTCCTGGATCATCATCACTAGGTCTATGCTGTGTTGGTGCTGGTGTTTTTTCCGCTAATCGAAGTACCAGAGCATCTAGGTAGGCCTTCATACCTGCACTCTGTTCTCGTTGCTGTTGAGCAGCAATTTCACATTGTTCATTCATCCTTCTGGTCCATTCCTGTTCCTGTTGGTTCAACTTAGTATTGAGTTCCATTAGTGCCTTTTCCAGGATTCGGTCCCTTGTTTCTGAGACTTGGGCCTATTGCTCTTGTTGAGCCTGTTGGCGTCGGAACTCTTCCTGAACCTGGGCACGTAACCTTTGCTGCTCCCTTTCAGTGTCGCCACTCAATTATTCCAATGCACGGCGACCTTCCTGTATCTCAGCATCATTGATAACTTCACCTCTGGCCATACGGCTCTTCAGCAATTCTAGCATTGTAAAACCCTGCCTGGCCTCCTAAGATAGTGCTGTGATCGCTATGTGATTCTCATTGGCACTTTCTTTCAAGGATTGGTCCAGGTGGCGTAATGCATAGACAACATTTTGCTGGAAGTTATCTTGCGTATTGACAGGTTTCTTGGTTCGCTCGGCACGTTTCTGAATTCTTGATGGTGGGCGACCCAAATGAGTAATAGGAGAGCTGGTACGGCTTCTGGACGGGATTAAAGATGCCAAAGGGGTAGATTCCATGTCCTCCTCTTCGATCATCCTATCATGTCCCAAAGGACTAGGAATAGGTATGTAATCATGTGCCATAGCCATGGTAGCTCGCTTAGACACCCTAATAATTTCTCTTTGAGAAAATGTAAAATAACCAGTAGTCTGACCTTTAGGCCAAAGGTGCTAACTGAAAGAGAAATTAGCTTGAATAGCGGGTTTTTCCGCAAGGTTAGCAACAAGTATTTCTTCAAAAGGTAGGATATTGTAGATTATTGTTTGCGTTTTGTAAACGCAGCTACCCACCGTCTGTCTTGACGATAGATATGTTCTGTATATTTTCGCTGTATCCGAGCCAGTTGTCGAAGTGCTACTGCTCGGAGGTCAAGTGCGTATTCTTCGCAGCAGATAGGAAAATCGTTGTCAAAGTTGAGAGGTCGGCAGTGCCCACAATGTGGGCAGTGATGAAAACTTTGAGCGTCAAAGTATTCTCTGGGCATGAGAGAATATAGAGTTGCTTGGTGACAAGAGAATAACAATATAGTGTTACAGGGTAGCCAATTCGGTACTGTTGAATTGACTAGGCCATGCTCGTATCGAGAAAATCGGAGAACTGTCAGGAACGCTCGGTAAAAGTATGGTTAAGATAAAAGGGTTCTCGAAGGTGAATAACTGAATAACTGAATAACTGAATAACTGAATATATTGTTAAGGTCTCTTCTCCGTTGCTTGATGATCACTTAACTACGGGGGACTGCTAACTATTTATACACTTTTCCCAGTACTTAGGTTGGCCATATAAAGGAAGTATCCTTGGAAACTTCGGCCATGGTCTAAACAGTGCGATCACTGTTTGACCCTGAAGATGTATGACCCCACTACAGCAAATTATCCCCCGGACTATCTATTTGTCTGAGGGTGTCAAGCACTCCACCAGTAGATAGCCTTTGATCTCTTTGCCAAATAAACTAAGTTCAAATTGATGCCGCCCATTTGCGAACATCATACAGAATACCAGGTGATCAGTCTGGATGGCCGTCTTTCCTGCATATATACACTCATGTGCAGATACATTCGGATTATCAAGAATGCAGAATATGCAATGGATCCACTTGGATAAATTTCTCTGTCATCTTTCACTGAGGCTGAGTAGTTCTGGATATGATCCTACTTCTTGCCAGTGTGGGTTGTAGTCAATTTAGTCACCTCCCAGCGCTATATACCATCACATCTTTAGACTCGAAAGTCTAGTACCATATCCCATATGTGTAACACCATTGTACCTGATCCGTTGCCTCTGACGAGGCTGAGCAATGGCACAAATCATACTATGTACAAAACCCTATACAGGCGACCAAGGATCTCCTCTTCTCTTTATACCTCTTCAATACTCCAATAACCTTGCAGAGTAAGTCATTGGCTGTTCCATTCCAGGAAATATTTACATTTTAAATAAATCTTAGACTAGATTGTTGTACTAATCATGAAATACACTTTACTGTCTATTCAAACTTCATCGCTAGATTACTGAGATGGTTGGGATATGCTAGATATGTCAATAACATGCAAAGGGCAGTTTTGGAGACTTACATAATCCCGTTTACGGAACTAACTTTTTCTGGCAGCTGTAGAGTCTGAACTAACTATTCAACCTCTCTTTGTGTATAGCTAATCTTGTATAAGTATATATTTATTACCATTTACTTTTTTTAAACTAAGTACTCTATTGATATCTACTGAAAAAAATTGCTCTACCCTTCTTCTTCAAGTGGGTCGAATTAAATTCTCACACCCTCTTATAAGGCTCCCTGTTTTCAACTATTATCATGTATTAAACCAAATCCCGATTGTTGTAGGTTTACCAGCTGTTGATTATTTAGCTTTTATACGTATCTTGCTGCCTGCATTGAATTCATTTGGCTAGTGAAGAATCTGGAAAGAAGGATAGAATATGTAACTTATCATGCATCACAGTATTTGCAAAGTTTTATTCCCCTCTCCTATAGGTAACCCAGCTGCCAAGATTCCAGAACCAGTGTCAGCAGGGTATGGTACTAGGGTAGTTTTAGCAGTGAGGACAGGGGTTAAGGCTCATGATACATGGATGTCTTTAGATAGCTTGGCAGGCAGAGTTTTCTCCCTATGTTCATTTCCTTTCTTTCTTAGCTAGACAAAGACGAGACAAGTACAACTACACGGCCAATAACGGATATTATACAACCGCTCACTTCTATCTCAATTCATTCTAGTCTTTCAACCTCTGTACTATCCCTGTCCAATTAATTAGCTTATAAATCGTCATGTCAATTATCCTTTGACTTGTCTTCTGCATTATCGAGAAGTCACGATCATCATACAGGGAGGGATACCAGCTTGGTCGACCCACCATCCAAAATGAAGGTAAGGAGAGAACCCCCGACAAAGTGGTGCTCCGACACGGATTGGTGTTTAAAAGCATCAACAACTAACCTCCCATCCCCTACACTCAACAATTCCTGTGTATTAGCCTTTTATCATCTATCAGGTAGTTACCAAGATTGCAACCGAAATTGATGGAGAGCCCTCCACTATCCCTAAAGAGGGTGTGATTAGTGTGAGGTAGGCAAGCTTGGATCAGGACGGAATTGCAGACAGAGTGTAACCTACTTCCAAGTATCTCGAGAATCCCAAAGGGACTCTGGAGATACTATTAGGATAGGGGGAGAAACCTCGATGGATAGGTCTTCAATAGACAAGGTAAAGAGTATGGGACTAATAAAGTAACTGTTCAACTTGTAGAATAAAAGATAATAGTCCTGTGAGGCTTGAGAGTCCGAATCCTTAAGGGATTGCAGGCTCTTTAAATACAAAAGATTGTAGCTTGGAAAACTAAACAAAAGTGCAAATATCCTGTCCCATGACATGCTAACTGAGGCAGCATAATAAGGTAATCATATTCCGAAAACAAAGGGTTAAAAGGTACAGGATGGAGCTAACAAAACAAGTAATGGAATCCAAACAAGAAGGAAGAAGAGATCGCTAATACTATACAAATCCAATAGTTATAGCAGGAGGATAGCAATATCCAAATGGGTAGAAGCAAGGAGGGGTAGTGATAAGCGAAACAAGGTAAGAATAACCAGTTAGGAAATCATAACCAAGTAGGAAGGCACAACCAAATAGTAGCGCTTATCAGGTATAAACCCAAATAAGTAATAACTAACATCAAGTCAGTAGTAATAGTAGACAAATAGTAGGATTCCGTTACACTTAGAGACTTTATACTTTACACAAGGCAGACATTTGTATTCTGTTGCAATAAAGGCACGACTGGATTTTTAAAGCATGGGAAGTAGTAGCGGACTACAGTTATATTGCCCGAGATTCTTCCACCAGCATCCACAAGTCACTCAAGTAAAGTCATGCGGTCGATGCGAGATATGGGTATTCAGTTCACAGAGGAAGTCAATATCCATATGAAGGAGTTCCTTAGATGGATAGATTCCTGGTTTACGACAATGGGAGATGAGTTCAATGGAGCCATGGAACAATCAAAAAGTAGATAGGTCGCACAAAACTATGATGCCTGCCCAATTCCTCCAGCCACTTGCAACTTCTTAAATTCGTTGTCAAGTGAGGTATTCTGAGATGAGGACCGACTGAGAAAGACCTCGTTGATACAATTCCATGATACAGAGATGGAGGGTTAGGCCGAAGAGGATATTTTGTCTACGATGTATGCACTTCGTCAAGGGGATCACAAGGTATTCAAGTATTTACAGAATGTACTCAAATTAGTTCAGCGGAAGCTAGGTAGGTTTAACCACTGCGACAAGATCTGGATCTGTTACTACATCAACCGATTGGCAACTCGGCGCCTAGGTGAATTGGCTACTAAGAGTTATTGCAAACCAGAATCGCACGAGACTCCCTACTGGGTTGTCCATGGTGTTATGCGTTTGGCTGCATAGTTGGTAATCAAGGGTTATAAGAAGTATGAGGTCGATAGAGAGGATGATGACCATGATGACAACAATTACAACAATGATTCTTCTGATACGGACGATAGTAGTAGCCACAGCGAGTCAGATTCAGATAACTCTCAATGGCGGTCTAGGATCAGGCAGAAGGCTAAGAAGTATGAGAAGGAGAAGAAAATTAGCAGGAAGAAGGAGAAAAAGATGAGGAGTAAGGAGAAGAAGAGGGTCAAGGAGAATGTAGAAGAGAAGGGAGTGAGAGGAGAAGTTAAGGAGTTGAGGGAAATGATGCATGATCTGATGAAGATCCAGAAGGCATCTATCGCACCGAGTACAGATATTGCAAGTCCAAACCGTGAAAGTAATATCATCCCACTAGACACCTACGCTGTTGGCAACGGATATGGAAGATATGGACCACCAGACCAGTATCATTACAGACCCGTCAATTCAGGCCATCCAGGGAGCAGGCATTTGGAATACCTCAACTGAAGGAGTCAAGTGTTGCCACCCGCTGATTTCAACCGTCAAAGAAGAACCAACTTTACTCCATTTTACAGTCACAGCCTATACGAGCACCCACAATGAGATATTTCAACTACCAATCAGTTTTCCGAACCAACCAGGCAGGCAGTACACAGTCAACATTTCGTGTAAAATAAGGATTCCTTTTCAGGTGCTGGGCAGGTCGGACGCAACTATGATCGAAATTCTTCAACTCAACCTATCTTTGGTCCTAATGGTAGGCTTTATTATCCAGCAAGATTACCTCTCTGTTTTCATTGCCAGGAGGAAGGCCATTTATGTCAGCAATGCCCGTGGTTACGGGATTAGGAGCCAGGATCAAGAACAGCTATCCCACCACTTAACCATCCAGAACAGCCAAGTAGGCCCAAGGAGCTGCCCTCCCTAGGGGCCGATGGAAGGCCTATGAGTGTTGTTGAAGTCGCAGCCAGATCTTCAGTACTTGACGGAGTCAAAGTTCCAGAGGTTACAAATACAGACTTGGATCTGGATAACTTGAAGGAATTCATTTGCAAGATTGGGATTGATGTTGATGATGAGAATGATATGGATGAGAGTGATGGAGATCCTGTCATGACTGGTGAGTGAGTCAGGTATTCTAGCGAACTACCATCCGAATTCGCTGCGGAACCAGGACCTTCGAGCCAGCGTCTGCGACAAGATAATCATGATGACGGTGACCTAGAGGAGGTTGCATCAGGGCGATGAAGACTTAGAGCGGTAGTTTCTGAAGCTCCACATAAGCTAAATTGGATGATGTCCGGCAGAGAAAGGTTTGACTTTGTTGGTGCTTTCCGTGAAGCTCTAGTAGTTGGGCTTAATTGGGTATCCTTTTTCAATCTTGTACCGTCCATTAAGCGGGACATCTGTCATCTCCTTGTCCAAGATAGAGACAATGGTCTTGCAACAGGAAAAGCTAAAGGGAAAGGGAAGAAGGTTGTGATAGACTTGAGCACAAGTGGTACACCAAGAGAGGATACTCTCGGAGCCACTTCAGAAGTGGAGGTCGCTGGCCTAGCGATTCAGCGAATCTTGGGCAATGTTGTCAACGTTTATACCAAAGGGATTATTCACTCTGGGACTGGAAGATATCATGTCATACGGATCTTAGTCGATGCTGGTTCTGTGGTTAATCTGATGCCAATAAACCTTCTTTGTTCAACAGGAGCAAAGTTACAAAAGGCTGGAGGAATAGTTATTCAGACTGCTACAAATGCTTTGGCGAAGATTGCTTTTTGCACTGATATCTGTATTATTGTAGCTGGCGTTCCATTTGATTTAAAAATCTACGTATTGCCTGAAGAATATAAACCGACATACCCCTTGCTACTCAGCAGACACTGGCTGAAAGCAGTTGAGGCAAATGGCGTCTATGCCATTAGTCAATACTATATTACTGGCATTAACGGCATTAGAGTTCGGATTCCAAGTGACAGGAGTCATCAGAGCAAGGTGGAGAACCCCGAATCGTACAAGCAACAACTATGAGTTCCGATCATCCTGAGAGATAAAGCAACCAGCAAGTGCGAGCTATCAGCTGAGGATGAAGAGGAGCTTGAGTGGCAGACATCCAATGGCAACCAGTGTTTCGAGAAGATAATTGATTTGATCAAGTAGCAGGCAATGGAGGAGATGAAAAATGAGAATGAGGGTGAGGCAGAAGGTGGTGGTATTATCCAATAAGTCGGAAAACCAAGGTCACCAGTTGATGAATCAAGCCGATTGGCTGGTGATAACATGATAACAGATCAGTGGAGTATGATAGGTATATTAGGTTAGGATAATAAAGATATTATGATTAATAAGGGAAAGGTTGATGTTTGTAATGATATGCAGGATAGTTTAGACATTACTGAGGATGTGCCTGAGATTGGGGCAGATGGGTCATGTAGTGTGGAGTCTGATGTTGAGAGCATGTTTGTGGATGAAGTTGAGACGTTTGGTGAAGAGGAGGATTATCTGTTTGGAGAAGTTGGCTGCTGGAAGGATAGTGGTTAGAATTCGCAAATGGTAAACGCACAGGATGTGAGCCATGGAGTTAGAAAGAGAAGGGAAAGCGAAGGAGATGAGGTAGACTTGGGCAGTGAGGAGCATGTTGTAGATATTTTAGAGGCAAAAGAGGTACCAGAGGAATATGATTGGGGTAAGGAGAGGGGCGAGTTTGGCCACATCCTGGAGTTCTGAACAAAATGTGGGCCTACCAGTTACTGTTGGACGATAATAAGTTTAGCAATCGAGATTCCTGTGTAGTTGGCAGCTTCAAGAATCAAATAGGGAGAGCAGTTGACCGCAAAGAAGAGAGAAAATGTGGAGTGCCTGCTCTATACATGGAAGATCTATTTTCCGACAAGTTGAAGGATATACCAGTTACGGATCTACTAGTGCATCGAATATCTATCTAATGTGGGGCACAACCTAGACAAGTGAGAGATAAGCTCTTCACTAGGGAAGAACGTGACTGGTTGGTGTCAAATATAGCACCTTTGGTGGAAGCGGGGATTATCGCACGTTTAGAATCTCCCTGGGCACACAGGACAAAATTCGTATGGAAGAAAGACCGAGGATTGAGAGTAGTACATGTTTTTTGTCCTATCAACAGTGCGACATAGATATCCGGCTACCCAATGAAAAGGTTCGAACCAGTTCTCAATAATTTGATGCAAGCAAGGTTCTCTAGCTACTTCCAAGCGGACGCAGCAAATGGATTTTGGGCGGTTCGTATCGATCCCTCCCATGCTTATCGGATAGCCTTCTCTACAGATGCTAGACAGTTGCAATACTTGAGAATGGGTTAAGGTCTGTCAGGCGAAGGACCCTATTTACTTTCAGATCTGGCAAAGCGTGAAAGCACTGGAAGACTTTGCAATATCACCACTGGAGAGGTCGTACAGATAGAGAAGGGTGCCTTGAATGAGCGAGTACATCTGAACGATCTAAAGGTCTACCTGACACGACCGGCTGTGAAGGAAAAGGGTGTGAACCTGGTGGATAATATGGAGTATGAGCAGAGAAGTACTGTGGAGGTGATGGGTGATTTATGTCAGTTCAACAGGACTGGGGTCTGAGGAGAAAGGCAGTTAGAATGGATTGAGGCCGCCTATGGAGAGGGATAATGGCAGCCAATCATGTTTAATCACTCGGCGCTTGTAGCCAGAGACTTATCAAGGTGCGGAGAGAGCTTCAATGGATGTCTAGTTAGATGGCTAAGTTGTATAGCCTCCGTGGGCGAAGGCTGAAGAAGGGGAGAGACCCTTGTGTACAGCGTATAGTACTAGGGTAGTTTTAGCAGTGAGGACAGGGTTTGAGGCTCATTATACATGGATGTCTTTAGATAGCTTGGCAGGCAGAGTTTTCTCCGTATATACATTTCCTTTCATTCTTAGCTAGATAAGGACAAGACAAGTACAACCACACGGCCAATAACGGAAATTACACAACGGTTCACTTCCATCTCAATTCATTCTAGTCTTTCAACCTCTGTTCGATCCCTGTTCAATCAATTAGCCAATACATCGTCACGTCAAATATCCTTTCACTTGTCTTCCGCATTATCGAGAGGTTACGATCATCATACAGGGAGGGATACCAGCTTGGTCGACCCACCATCCAAAAAGAAGGGGAGGAGAGAACCCCCGACACCAGTTCGGCAAACTCTTTTTTGCACCTAGGTTGATTTTAGGTTAACTTCCACCTAGATCTGCCACCGCAACTCTCTAATGGCTGAAGCCTGCTTGAGTTATCTGAATCCCCAGCAGATCAAAACTATCTCAGCCGACCCTTATCTCGATCTTGAGGATACGAGTACTCCCTTTCTCGAGTGTTGTTCTCTGTGGACGATAGGGGAGTCTATGCAAAAAGGGACTTCTCAGATTGTGAGAAACTGCTTGCGCTAAAGCTATTTGACGACTATAGTAACCATATCCCCTAAAACCCTCTTGGGGCGCTATGGCCAGTGTTTTTCCCTGGCTAGTCACAACAAACTCTCTCTTTTCAGTGGCCTACACTGTGCATCGGTCTTCGAGATTATTGAGATTGCTGCTGCTTTGATAGAGATGGAAGGTTATGATATCAACGAAGACTATTTTGGCAATACACCTCTTGTGTGGGCTGCCTGAAATGGGCACGAGGGCGTGGTGAAAATACTACTCGAACGGGAAGGTTATGACCCCAGCAAACTTGATGACCTCGGCCTGACGCCACTTTGCCGTGCTTCTGAGAATGAACACAAGGGATTAGTGAAAACATTACTCAGACGATACGGTGTCTGCCCCAACAGATCAAGCACCTGGGCACAAACCCCCACCCCCGGTGGGCTGCTTCCAATGGGCACGAGGGAATAGTGAAAACACTGCTCGAATTTGGCGACGCCGGCCCCAAAAAACTGTGTGCCTACGGCCAAACGCCACTCCGGTGTGCTCTGAATGGGCGCGAGTGAGTAGTGAAAATACTGCTCGCACAGGACGACATCGACCCCAACAAGCTAGGTGCCTACAGCAAAACGCCACTCTGCCGTCCTGCTGAGAGCGAATAAGGGAGTGGTGAAAACACTACACCAACGGGGCAATGTTGACCCCAACAGATCAGGTGTCTGGGAGCAAACGCCCCTCTTCTATACCACGAAGAACGGGCACGACGGAGCGGTGAAAACACTGCCCAGGCGGGACAAGTTAAACCCCGACAAACCAAATTACCGGGGCCAAACACCGATGTATTGTTCAATAATTTATTCAACTAGGCATCACTGGGCTGCTCGGGGTGGGCACGAGGGAGTAGTGAAAATTCTACACGAATGGGACGACGTCGATCCCGGTAAACCAAATAACTCCGGCCAAACACAACGCTCCTGGGCTGTTACCAAAGGCCACGCTGGGGTATTAGCACTGGTGCAGTCCTGGAGTCTGCAGATGTGAGTTGAAATTTCCATCATTTCACTCTTATTGTTCTCTGGTTGTAAATACTCTTTGCACATTTGCTGTTCCTTTACTTTTTTTCTCTACGGCTTCTTCCCTCCCCTTTAGAGCATAGACGTGCGGGAGCTTGGGTATAGAGAAAATAAGAATAAAAATACGAAGTGCAACCGTACAAACCTCTCTGACACTCTTGAAAAGCGACACAAAACCTAGTTGCCGCCTATGACATGGTGGTGATTGGTTTTCATTTTAGGCGTGGTTTAGTGAGGATCCTATTTATATGTCAGCACTCGTGCCCTCCAAGTGAGCTTAGAGATGAGGCTGAAAAGTTGTAAAGCCCTAGTCTTATTCACCAAGGAAAATCAATAAGACAGGGGTGTATTTAATACCGTGCTAGATTGGGGCCTCTTTTCCTCCGCAGCCCGCGTGTAAACCCTCTTACGGCAATTGAGAACCAGAAAGTTTTCTTTTTGTATGATACAAGTACTAGCCAGGTTAGCGGTGCATGAGATTTATGGTACGAGTACAAGCAAGTTACAATACCACACTGTCTTGCACCATAGGCCATGTAAACTGACTATGCGAACCCTAAACTCGGACATGTACGGAGGTACAGCTCCTAAGTTTTGTATGTTACACTAACAGCTTACTCTTCAACCCACTGCTAGTGTAACATACAAAACTTAGGCGCTGTACCTCCGTAATGGTTGGTGAAGGGGTTATAAAGCAACCGAGGAACAGTATGATAGCATCATATTACTAGTAAAGCCACTTGCTTGGATATAATAGGCTAAAGTGTCATCGGGTGTACAAGTACGGAGGTACAGCCCATAAGTTTTGTATATTCTACTAGCAGGGGTGTTCAGCTAGTAGGGTGCGAGGTGATGGGTGAGGGATAGTGGTGTTAAATTTGTGTGGGTCTTGACCCAGGCGAAGACAAACAATTCGTATTATCTATCAGTAAATTAACATTTATGCTTCCATAACATTTAATATTTTGTCAAGACGCCATTTGCCTCAATGACTACTTGACATCTTTCTGACATGCTCTCTATCAGCTCTCTATACTCATGCTGCCCAACACTGTCCCAAGCTTTCCTGACTGCTACCCTCAACCTATTATATGTCATGTTTTCAGGAAAATTATCTTGTAGATAATTTTTCATAATATGCCATACTTTTTCAATAGGATTTAAGTCTGGGGAGAATGCAGGCTAGTGAATAACTTGAATACCTCTTTCTTGAAGATCCATTCTTGTATCACCAGCTGCATGGTCTGGTGCTCCATCTTGCATTAGGCTCAAAGAAATTCCCTCTCTGCGACACAACTCAATATACCCTTGAATAATGAGAACAGTATGGGCACAGTTACTTTCAAAATATATAGACCCCCAGTCCTTTTCCCAAAAAATTCCTCGACCTTGAGTGGTCCCATGAAAGCACCCTGAAAACATCCACCCACGCTTTCTCTGGTACTTCTCTATGATACATGTAGGATCCCACTCTTCTACTGGTCTCCTTGTTACCAAGTTCTTGTATACCTACCTCCTATGATCCAGGTCTCATGAGTCCACAATATAGAGTACCATTGCTCCATAGACCAGTTGACATAGTCATGCACCTATTGCAATCGAATAACCCTATTTCATTCAGTAATAGGCGGTTTTCTCATTGCTAGACGTCAGTGAAAGCCTTCCTTGATCAAAGCTGCTCTAATAGCTGATTTCCCAAATCCCATATTCAACTCTTCTGCCAATTGCTGAAATGAAGTACGTTGATTCCTCGCACTCATGCATACATTTCTGACAAGGTGATCAATCTGAGCTTGACTCAGAATTGGAGTATGGTGCAGTCTTTCTTTGGTGCCGGGGAAGAGGTACATGCATATTGGATTTGCCCGCAGGATAATCCAGTCTTCTCCTCAATTTGTACATACCTTCAACCTATGGAGCGGAGAAGTTGGTAGTCCCGTCTCTAATCGCGTGTAAGGTGTTAAGTCCGCCTGGTTTCAGGGTTTTCGTTTCCAGCAACTGGGTTATCAGCATTTTGGATCGGAGGCATTGTTTCTCCAAATTTATAAGTACTTATCAGCCTTACAGGTATCAGGGATATATGGAGACTTTGTGACAATATTTGGAAGCTGTTGTAGATGGAGTTGTTTACCGACGAAATCAATAGGATTTGACTCTGGATGCGTGAAAGCAAAGTGCCTAGATACTCTGCTTGGCCTTCCAGTCTGTTCAACCACTTAGAGAACTATGTCTTCCTCAGCCTCCACTCGATAAGTTCAACAGACTTTACCTTTCACTAAAAGGTAGCATCAAGGAACTATTCCACTGTATGTTTTGCACTATACACATTTAATTTCCAACAACCAAATCAGACTTGGACAAACTTTTGATACACCCAACTACGTTCTCGGAAGCAGTGTTGATATCTGAATTAATTCATCAGTGAGAGCATGAGTACTTGAAGGCTGAGTAGCAAGATCATGGAAGCGTTGCAGGAAGGCAAAGTTTGAGAAAAACCTTTACCGATGCCCAAGATCTCTAAGTCACTATTCCCAATTAGCTTCTCTTCTCCCCTGCTAGCGCATCGCCCTCCCGCTAGTCGAATATACATAATATATACACTGTACCTCCGTAAGAGTATTTGGGGTCTGGTTACACAAGTCTTTTACCCCCTAGTCAACAATTCTGTTAGGATTTGAAAGAGAAGGTTCCCACTGCACATGAGCACAACACACAGCCTATAGTGTTGCAATACGATCATGGGTAGCAAACACTATGAATTAAAAGGGAAATCATGTGAAAACTCCTGTTGGTGCTTGTCATTACGAAAACAATTGGAGATGAGTATCATATAGTTATTACTTTGAGAGATGATATGGGATGGCAATGGGCACAAATTGACCAACACAAAAACATGTATCCACACACCTGCCATTTGGTAGATAGCAGTCTTTTCTTTGTTTTTGTTTTTGTTTTTTGTTTTTTTTAGAAATAAATTAATACTAACTCTTATATCTGCAGATCGACAAATGAGTCAAGGAGAACAGGACACTATGAGAAGTTTGCGGATACAGTCAGCCTCCTATCTTCAAATATATTGAAAAGTAGACTATTGACATTTCTGTAACATATAATATACAAACTTGACAACTTTGCAGGGATGAAATTAATATAGAAATGAGCTACACTGGCAATCCATAATCTGTTAAAAGTATAATAGAATCCATGGGCTCTCATTACTATATGCCTTGATAAATGTTTGCAATACAGCCAGCCAATAATTCAATTCTCATCTCATTGTGATGCAAATGCCTGCCCTGAATATATGATGATTGGTTCTGGGTCCATTTGACTAGTAAGGTAATATTCTCTGGTGCCTGCTCTGGAAACCATCATTGAGTATTATGCAACACTAATGTGTAATATCATGTCAATTGCATTTATGAAACCTTTGAATCCTAACACTAATAACAAATAGTTAGATTAGCCTTTTGTGCAACTATGTGGTTAAAGCAAGTCCTGATACCTACCAAAGCTAAGGTAGACTCAGCATTCTATGTCAGGAAAATTATGCATTCTCATCTTGTTCCTTTTTGGCACATTTGTTGAGAAAATTACAGATTAGATACTGTTTTAGATAATAGAGTATTCAGTTATAAAGGCTTTGCTAATGAGTGCAGAAACCTTAATGGAATAGGAACCACCCAGTGGCCAGGACAATCCCCAGACCTTAATGGGATTAATGTATTATTTTTGAATATTGAGAAGGAGTAGGAGAAATCTGGGGCAGGATAAGGGATATGGATATGCTCGAATAGCCTTTGGATACAGTTTGGTAAGCAAATTTAAACGAATTGTTTGAGGTTATTATTAGAGCTATACCACAAGGCCTGCAAATAGTTATTCATGCTAATAGGGGGAGCTACTAGATATTGATGCATCTAACTTAGTTTAGATACTGCCTTTTTTGGTTTTTCCTTTACCTGGTATACACATAAAATAACCCTTAATTGATAATCCATTTTGTAAAAAACCTGACCTTTTTCCAACACCAAATGCCTCTCACCTACATTTACAGAATTTTCAAACCTGATTTAGTCTGGTTACAAATGCAGGATCCAATTTTGAAAAGAGACCTGGCCTTCAAGTTTGTCAGCCTACAAGTACAGCCTCTGGTAGAAAAAAATGGAAAACCAGGAGCCTCAATAGTGAGATAGGCAAGGATGTGAGACCTATCATGATCTGTAAGTAAACTCTAAAATTACCGGTTAATCATCACTGTAAATGGCTGTTATTTTTTCTTTAACAACTTGAATTCTATAAGGAATACTAGCAATCAACCCCTGTATCTCCTCCATAGTTATCTTACTCTATTGTTCAAGTAAGGCATCTTTTACTAGGACTCCTCTAGTAGGCTTTAGTTGTCAATCATAGACTCAGTGTTTTATCATATTCAAAACATTTTGAATAGGGTTAAGATCAAGTGACCAAGGCAGGCCATAGGACAGAAGGAGTAAGATAGTAGTTACTGTAGAATTGAGTGAGGCAAGCATAAGATGAGGAAATACAATCCTCTATCAGTGAAAGGGAGAGGCCAACCTGACAGCTTTTAGAATTGAATCCTACTATGTTTCTATTACTACTACTAACTTCAGGTTAGTAATTGCTCTTTTGAGTTTAAACCTGGTAGGTGGTACCCATTGATAATTCTTTCCTACTTGGTTTGGACTCACAAACAGGCTATTTTTCCCTTTTTTCACTTATCATTACTCCCACCTTACTTCTCTCCATTGGATAATACTATACTTCTGCTAGTCTAACTTGAATAGTTTAGTGCTAGCAATCACCTATTATCATTTGTTTAGATTCACATACTTGTTTGGTTAGACCGATCTTGTTATGCTCTCTGTTAGCATTTTAGTTGAACAGGATACTTGTGCTTTTATTCTATTTTCTTAGCTATAATCTTTCATATTTACAGGGCCTATGTAACATGTGTACATGTTTCAGTACCTCTATTACCACTCTCATTAACCTTTCCTTTGTCAGATCACCTTCATTTGATTTGATTTCTTTTGAATTTGAGTTCTCTACCAGAATCGCTAGATTCCGGCACACTGCTTACTGTATGCTTTAGAGGATGTGCCGGATTGTGCTCCAGGATTTTCAAGGAAAGGAACAGATAATATATACTTGCAGATAGATAGAGGAAGTGTTATGGGAAAGCCCCTGGCTTTCAAGGACTCTGGCAGGGCAACAGGATTCTGATAGCTGTACACTCAGCAGTAATTATAGTGGCTGTGGGTTTCAGAGCCTCAGCTTCTGGTGGAAAGATTTCATGTATTTAAGAGTAGTCTTCTGGCGAGCAGGAAACATTAGATTTCAGATAGATGTCTAAACAGTTAATACACTTGGTTGAGCAGTGATCCTATTGTTCTTCTCGCTCAATAAACCATTATATTGTACTCTCCTAGACTTCACCTATCAACAGGTCTCCATTAGACACCAAAGTGATTGCAGGCTACTGCTTAGGCTCTATTGTATAACCGTTCTCACAGGCTAGTGCCTGTTACAGCCTATATTCTCTTAAGGATTCAGACTATCAAGCCTTACAGAACAATCATGTTTAACACTACAAGTTGAACAGTAACTCCATTAGTTTGTTACAATTTACATTGTCTATTAAAGACTAATGTATGCATGCTTTTTCCACGTATTTTACAAGTAGTATAGATAGAGTAGCACTGGGATTCTCATAATACCTGGAAGTAGATTACAGCTTTCATAATACCAATATAGCCAAATAGTAGAAACTCAAATATATAATTTACATAGGTTTTGGCTGAAATTGTACCCTAATCATTTTGTTACCATATAACAATTGCTTTCTTTCCTCTCCTAATATAACACCCCTGATGATAATTGAATTTTACTTTTAGAACTTTGGATCCAAACAGTCCTTGCTCTATTCTACCTACTCTGCCTGTATGACATAAATCTTTCCCTGTTATCCACTCCCCCCAAACAGAATATTTGTTTGTCCATATAACTTGCCTCTACTCTAACAACTACTAGTGAAAATAGATTAATACAAACAGAGGATGTGTAGCATATTTGGTCTTATGATCAGAGGGCTTTCAGTGTAATGATTTCCAGTGTTATGCTTCCTTTTCAAAGGTATTCTAAAGAGCCTGCTTGTTGGCCTTAATTTCCAGGTTGTTGATAATATCTAGGATATTCATCCAGCCGTTGGCAGAATCCGAAGTAGCAAATGCTACTACCTGTTGTTACACTATGGTATCAAGTTTAAGTTTCCCACTAACTGGTAACCTTTTTTTCATGGGTTGTAGGGCCTTGGTTTATACTCCCGACAGTCCATACTGGTAGTGTCTGATTCTCAGGAACTCTTTCAAAGGTCCATCCAACTGAATACCTCAAAGCATATCTCAAACATCATTCTTTTTAGCTGACCTTGCCTGTTTTGATAGTTGTCATCATTACTTGAAGATAATCAGGTTCAACCAGTGTCACTGTAGCCAATCAGAACCCTTATTCCCCACAGACATTGCAAAGTCTTTGCTCAGACTTTGCACAGACTTTCTACAAACTTTGCACATACACCTCATATCCATATTTTTCAATTTTTTCTACC
Source organism: Tuber calosporum (assembly GCA_003316355.1). Lineage (NCBI taxonomy): Eukaryota > Fungi > Ascomycota > Pezizomycetes > Pezizales > Tuberaceae > Tuber > Tuber calosporum. Next base: position 70,116 of record QFET01003647.1, read on the forward strand.
AGAGATTGTAGAAATATGTATGGTCAAAATGGAGGTGGAGTTTATTTTACTTTTACCAATGCTATATTAACGACCCTTTCGCTTATGTTTTGGAATATTACATATGCCTATAGAAGGTAATGCCTGTTAGAATTGTTCACTGGAAATTTACCCACTTGTCCCCTTAGGTTCAATGGAAGTTCTTGGAACTTGAGTTATCCTGGGACCTTCTAGGGGAAGCGGAGGGGGCTATCCGTAAAAATATTCAATTGCTGTTTAAATTACTGCTTAGGCTAGCTGTCGGACGGTATATAGGTCTGACAAGCTTAGGAGCTGTTTGGCATACTGTCATTCAAGATAACTATCATCTCAAGATGCTGTTTGTCAAACATAGTTTAGAAAACATCACTAAACATGTTTTGCCAACAACACTGTGCCAAATATCATGCCATTTAGAAACCATCGTTTAAGTTTTTTTAAAACAGTCTGTGTAAGGAGGTAATAGTCCGCTCCCCTCCTATATCATTGTCACTCATAGTCAGGGAAATAAAGTATTACAGGAAAGCAAGTGTGGTACTCTACTTTTTACTCTCTCACTAGCATATAGAAATATTGACATGTAATTTATTTATATTTATTTATATTTGTTCATAATTGGAAATATAGATCCACATCAATCAGCTTTCCACTCCTGCATCATGAAAATTATTGTTCTTTTGTCATTATATCTTTATCATATCTATTGGTATCCTGAACTCTTCGAATTGTTTAAAAAGTGGAGCGTGGCACTTGCTTCCCTGTCACACTTAGTTTCCTTGACAATGAGCAATAGCAAAATAGGGGGGAATCGGCTATTAGAACTTTTCAATATCAGAATCCCATTTAAGATATTAATATATTATAACCTATACAATATAGTTCATAACCTTAAACAAAAAACATTTCCAAAACATAGGCCATGTTGAGGCCTCAAGAAATACCATAATATTTCCTACTTTTACGACATATTTTTTCAAAAATACGATGATAAATATGCCGTAAAAGTAGAGATACTGTAGTATTTGTGGCTTACCGAACAGGGCCATATTTTTACAACAATAGCACGCCAAATACCACTGCCATTTCAAACTGTGTTTTGAAATGACAAACAACTCAAATGACGGTGGGCCAAACAGCCCCTTACTCCTCAGCCATTACAAAGACGGGATCGGTTATTATAAATGTAGCAACCCACCTTGACACCGCACTGCGTGTATTGTGTTTGGTGGTCTCAATGGATAGCAAAAAGCACGGTCCCTACTTCCACAGAACATTGAGGTTGAGTGAAGAACTTTCGGGCTCGTATCGATACCACGAAGAACTACGCTGTGGGGATTTAAAGGGCTAATATATAGGTTCCTTGGCCGGCTCATCCATGAGGCTTGGTGTACATATATGTATATAGCAGGCTGGATGATTCCCCAGCTGAAGCTCCTGGGTGTTGATTCATCGAAGTGCAATTCAAAATTCTTGACTCATCCCAGCAATACCTATCTGGCGCCCACCAACTTATACACCAAACAGGCAAACAAAGCTAGCGGCCCCAATGTCGCTTTGCATCTCAACAAATGAAATCCATCACATAAAAAATTCCCCCAAACGTCCGCGGTCACGAGCACTCACTCGGGCTCGCCAAGTCCCGGATATTAAAAATATCGGAATCGGAGGTAATGATCGGAGAGAAGGAGTGAAGCGGAGCGGCTCAAGTGAACTCAAGGGAGTTACACCAAATGGTTAAGGGGCTCAAGTTTGCTTCTTCGTTCAAGATAAGAAAGGAAATAAAAGCAAAGATATGGAAACTATTTTATAGAAGATTTCCAGGGCCCGCGTGTCCAACCAGTGCATGCGCGTGCTGCGGCCAACAAGTGGGGGCATTTCCAACACCTGACTATATGGGCACGGCGTCTTCGCGGTCGCCCAATCCATCATCCACCCCAACCACGCTCAAATCAATATCAAACCAGAAACCGTGCCCCATCTGCTCAATTTCGTCCCTGCAGAGAGACCCTTCATCTCTAGCCAAAAATTCCACAGATGGCCTGTCCCTACATCACACATTCGCTTCCCCTCTCAAATTTTTAGCTAACAATACCTCCCTTCGAGTGCCAATCACCAACAGCATTCGCATGTTATATCCCCCTCCCACAGTCACCGCACTTCCACTTAAAAGCCAGCACCAACCTCTGGCCGGGGCCCATTTACTCCCGGACCAACCTCACCCCCCTCCAGAACCTCTCCGATGATGCGTCCGCGCACCCAGGGGATCTCGTCAAATACCCCCTCAACGGCAACCTCATTCTTGCACCAACTTTCGATGTCGTGACATGAGCACAAACCCGGCACGTCTGCCACTTCAGGGGCGTGTAAAAAATCTCTCCCGGCAGCCAGATCACTGACAGGTAACACTGCCGACTAGCCATGCCTACAACAATCCTCGCACCATCCTGGATAAAAGTGGCCGTCCGATGAAACAGGTTGCCAAACACTGCTCTCACCAAACCGAGCGCAAATCTAACCCAATGGCCCCGGTCCTCCCGGTTGTCATAGCCTACCATAATGGTTGCGACAACCGGCCCCAGAGCGGGTTATCATCTGGGCATGCGTGTCCACCCCAGAAACAATGGACCTGTGCGCGCAGGTGAGGATCCGCTCTGGGGCCGGCATAGTGGGCCATGATAGCTTCGAGAAACTTGAAAGACCGAGGCCATTGGGCTAGCTATGTGTATTACGCGAATCGCTAGGACAACCTTTCCAGAAGTGTGGCATTTCCTTCCACAGATTCACAGATGCGGTCGGTACGGAAAGGGTGTTGCTAACACAAGTTGGGAGAGATTGGTGGGACGGCTCTGAGGTATCCATGATGTTCCACAGAAGACCCCGCTTTTCTCTGGCCCCTAGGAATTCCACTCCAAGTACGGTATTGTACAATACAAGTAGTCAAACGACCCATCATCCACCATTTGAAATATCTTAAGCAGCAAAAAACTGAAAATTTCTCAATCATTCAGTAATAATAACTCCTTGGACACGACTGTTGGCGTGTCGAGCGCGGCTATTACGAATATCCTAACACTAGTTGATGACCGACATAACATCCTATGCTGGATATCCCTCTAGATCCCAAATCAAGGCATCAGGACATCCAAGCCCGCCGAGTCGAAAATGTAGGACAATGGCTCTTACGGACCCGGGAGTTTAGAAGCTGGAGCGCGGGGGCCGGAAGTGGGGGGATGAACCTGGTAATGCAGTTTTGTTTTGCTACGGGGATACCGGCATTGGTAAAACTTACATTAGGTAAGAAGGACAAACCTCAAAGAATGGAAAGGAAAAGGCAAGTGCTGACAAGTCGGGACGTTAGCTCACTGGAAATAGACAGGTTGTGATCAGGCTGGAGGACAGAATGCCATCGTCGCATGCTGTTATTTTGACTTCGTCGCGGAAGGAGCAGTCCCCCACGAGCATGCTGGGCACCCTACTGAGACCGCTGGTTTGCGGACTGGAGGAGACTCTGGAGGAGACTCTGGAGGAAATATCGCGAGCATACTAAGGCTAAAAACATGCTATTGGTGGGCGGGGACTGCAACTCTCGGATATTGTGAAGATGATACAGACGACGTCTTGCAAGAAGCGCACGTTCATATGCATCGACACTCTGGAAGAATGTGTGGCAGGGCACCGAGTCAGGCTTCTTGATTCGCTAAATCGGATTCTCGAAAAGGTCCCAGGCACTCGAATAGACCGCACATTGGACCTGAGATCGGGAGGTGTCTTGCTGGGAGAGGGGCGAGTGTATCCATAAACGCCAACACAGCTGATATTATCAGATATCTTCATAGCAGGCTACACGAGGATACAACCCCAGATGCGGTGGATAGTAGTCTGGAGGCAGACATCCTGAGGAAGATCCCTGAAGATATCTCAGAAACGGACGCAGAGGCAACGACACCAGGAAAGCTACCTCAAACCATCCACCGACAGACACATACCCAGATCCCTGCCAGTCTCGCTGAATATCGATGGTGTCTTGGGGGAAGCCACAATTCATCGCAGGCCACAAAAACTTGGGTAATTATTGATGGCTTAGGGTTGGGGGATGCTTATGGCGCAACGCTAGACCGGATAAAGACGCAGGATGAGGAGAAATCCAGACTTGGTATGGCGGCTTTGATGCGGATCCCTCACTCGGAGCGGCCCTTGAAGGCCGATAAACTATACCACGCCCTAGCAGTTGAAATAGGGTCGCCGTATCTCAATGGCGACAACGTTCCTTCAATAGGGGCACTGCTAGCCTGGTGTCAAAGACTTGCTGCTTTAGACAATGAGGCTTCCACGGTCCGGTTAATCCACTATACCCTTCAAGAATACCTCCGGGCTCATCCCGATCTTTTGGGTACAGCTCACTCGACAATGGCCGAAACCTGCTTAAGTTATCTGAATTCCCAGCAAGTCAAGGCTCTTTCAGCTAGTCCCTCCCCCCCTAAGACACACCCTTTCTCGAATATCCTTCTCTGTATTGGGGAAAAAATGCAAAAAGGGACCTTTCAGATTGTGCGAAATTACTTGCGCTGAAGCTGTTTGACGACTACAGCAACCACCTATCTGCTAAAATTCTCCTGGGAAGAGACAACCCGGATTTTGCAAGATCAACCACAACGAACTTTCTCCCTTCAGTGACCTACACTGTACATCAGTCTTCGGGATTGCTGAGATTGTAGTTAGTTTGGTAGAGGCGGAGGTTCGTGGTGTCAGCGAAAAAGACTGTGTGGGTAATACACCTCTCGTGTGGGCTGCGAGAAATGGGCACGAGGGAGTGGTGAAAACACTGCTCGGACGGGCGACCCCAGCCCCGACGAGACCAACAAATGAGACCTGACACCCCTCTGGTGGGCTGTCAAGAGGGGGCCGCTCCTAGGACGACTTCAATCCAAGGATGCATCGCCCTCCTTCCCACTTTCGAATCCAAATGACCTGTGTGCCGTTTCCGCAAGTGCTGTACCAGCTCCATAAGCACGTCTGTCGCCAACATTGCCTGCCCCCTCTCATCCCTGCCCAGTCTCCTCCCACTATCTAGAAATCTGCCTTGTGCTGATTTCCCTCTTTCCTTTCCCCCGGGGTAAACATGCCACAGAAACCCACTTTGAATATTCTCTCTTGGTCGAAGGAAATCATGTACGATAAGAATGCACACATCTATCACGTACCCGCCCAAGCCTCTATCCGCACTTTCTTATGTAGTCGAGTCAAGATTTGTCAGTTTCTCTTTATAACCCAGAGTTTGGCGTTGTTGGGGGGCTATTTCCATTGCATTGAGATAAGGCGGTGGGAGCGAGTTGGGGGGAATATTCTATCCTACCCTAGTCTCCTTTTCCCCACTACACAATTTCATCTTTTTTTCTTCTTCTTCTTAGGGGATTCTTTATACCGCTCATATCAGGCGTCACGAATCCATATACTCTCCCCGTCCAAGCAGGAATGGCCTCATCATCCCCTGGGATATTAATGCTTAAACAGCACCGCACCGCTGTCATATCGCAAAAACAACCGATATCACACCGCAAATTACAGCTATAAACTAAGAGATGAAAAAAAAAAAAAAAATGAAAAAAAACCCCGTAGCTCGGAATATACGATTTTATACTGGGTGATGGCGTTCTCTGCCGTGGGGGTTCACGTCACAGAAAGTGCCAATAAATCAAGTTTTCATATATGTAGTTAACAGGATTTTAGATGTCGGCCGAGCAGATATCTGAGGATGGTTAGGTTATGCCGGTGGCTTAATCATAAGGTTTTGGTAGTATGTGAGGAGTATCGGGTGCAGCAGGAGGATGATACTGAGGAAGAGGAGTTATAAAGGAGGCCATTTGGGTCCACGTACATATTCTTATCCACGATTCCGTGTGCTAATTCTATATTTGAAAAACTTAAGCTGGAGGTTATTTTCCTCTGTAGTCTACAAGTAATTTAGTGCCACCCACACACATCATTCCAAAAGAAACCACATTACAAAGCAATACCTCCGTAGGCCCCACCACCCACCAAACAGCACCTTGTGGGAGTAAGGAAGGGAAAGGAAGAACCGACCCCCCGCGAATCCTCCAACATCGTCATCACCATACAGCCACTAAATATCCATGGATGAGTCATCCTATCCAAATCCGGCCCCTCTGCACAGCTCGCTTCCCAACCTCCTGCCGATTTACGGCAACTTAATTGGCACGGTTATCGTGGTGGGTTCCCGCATGAAAGTAGGTGTGATCGTTTACCATACTCGCAGAGCCTCATGTGGGATGTAAAGAAGCTACAAGTATGTACTGTAGGAGAAAGGGCAAAGTGAATTCAGGTGTGGGGACGTGATACAAGTAAGATCTGGTATGTGTTACTCCAAAGGTTTTCGCTGCTATGTGTGATATGCTTGAGTAAAACATCAAATGTAAAAAAAAAGCGACAGGCCTACCATAAACCGCAGAACCCATAAAGCAGGATTTCACACTGCTTGTAGGCTTCACTATAGTACATATTTGGAGGATACAGCAGTTGTAATTCCTCACTCAACCTGACGTTTAACGCTTCCGTATCTATCCATCTACAAATCCGTCAATCGATATAAGTGATAAATCCCTATAACCAAAAGCCAGTCCAACCCCCGATGTTCCCATCCCATTGCGTGAAGGATATCCCACTCATCCCCTCATATCAATACCAAGCAAACAACCTAGCACGACCTGCCAATACCCAGCGAACGAACCAGCCGGCAGCTCCAGAGACATTTTATATATCATAATAATAATATATAACAGTAAATTTTAATCCTCGATTTTATTTCCACTCCCGGTAGCAAAAGCCTAACTCAACCTACTATTACACTCCTTTCCCCACAAGCACGGATAGGATATAGCTATAAAAGGGGAAGGAAATATGACGAGACGCTGGCAACTACTGGACAACTAATAGTACACGAGTGAAGCAAAAGCAAGTAAGTAAGGAAACGGACAGGTAGAACCAATTGAATTGAGGGGAAAGAAACCATGTGGTAAAAGGTTAAGTAGAGAAAAAAAAATAGCTAGGGAATGAGACATGGCATGCTAGGTAACTCAACATTTAGAAAAGCAATGGTATCAGGGATTTTTTTCCTGATTTTTTATTTTTTTTTCATTGATTCACTCGTGCATGCATTCTCTTTTGTCCGAACGATAGATGAAGGAAGAATGTGACAAATAGACAAACGGATTAAAGAAATAAAACCGAAACAGGATAAGAGAGAAGAGAGAGAGAGAAAGATAGGGAGGAAGGGAGGATAGGCTGTGATAATGATGTGATAACTTGGGAAACAGAATTTACTTATTGTATTTTGTTTGCTTCGGGCAAAAAAAATGTAAAAAAAGTAAATAATAAGAAAAAAAACAGAGTGAGATGTAGTAGGTGTTACAAGACTGATTGGCATGGTACTTTCCTGCAAAACAATTCTCACGATATGCTCCCTGCGACTACTGGACCACTTATGAAATATTCGGACGCTTGGCGCCAAGACAGGTACAAATAAATGACAAGGTGTCCGAATGCTTTATAAATAGCCAAGTACCGCCAGCCATCGCCATCTTCCCTCACCACCACTCGTCCATCCAGCATAGCATGTAACAAGAAAGGCAAAAAACAGTTTTAAACGCCCCCGACCCACAAAAAAAATGTGACCAGCGCAGCCCAGCAATTGGAAATGGTGAGAGAGAGATTCAAGAGAAAATACAAATCCTGGGAACAAGTAACCAAGCAACCGAAAAGACTAGGAAAGATTGGGAGATCGAATAAAAAAAAGAAATAAAGAAAAGAGGAGAAACACCAAACTAAACTAGTACACGCCACCACCGCCAAGGTGAGCTTCAACCAATTTGACAATTTCCTGATCATTTGTCTGCATTTCCGGGTTCTCCATGAGCATGTTGTTGATCACAAGGAGCTGGTCGAGCGGGAGGTCTGGAATCATGCGTTGGAGGTCACGGGCCATTTGCAAGAGTTCGATTTCTTGCGCTGGTCCGGGTGTTGATGCTGATGTTGGTGCGGGTGCGGATGCGGGTGGCGGCGATGCAGAGCGGCCGTTATGGGTTGGGTATGGATATGCATTGTATGCTGGCTGTTGCTGTTGCTGCTGGTGGGGAGGGGAGGTGCCGGGGGCTGTGGGGTAGTTATATATTGGGGGCTGTTGTTGCTGCTGCTGTTGGGGTTGCGGTGTCTGCGGAGAGTATGCCAATTGCTGATGATACTGCGCTTGCGGGGTGTGTGTGATCGGGGATGCGTATGGTTGCTCTGCGAGACGAGAGTGTTGTGACTGTTGCTGTTGTGGATACGGCGATTCAGACGTAGTCGGTGTGGGAGCGGTAGCCGAGAGGCCAACATGGCTACGTATAACAACGAATATGATGACTAAAAGTCTCTTTTCCCTACTGCTCTCCGGAACTGTGGGCGGCGGGTCGAGTACGTTGAACCAGTCTGGAAGATCATCGTTCGTGTCAATGGGTACAATGTAAAGATCTTTGATACACTTGAGCGCGTGCTTTCCCACAACGGCGTAGCGATCTCGCTCCTTGAAGTAGTCAAATAACATGTTGAACTCCCGGTCCGCGTTTGAATCCGTTGGGGTTAATGATGCCATAACAAGTGAACTGGATTTGGAAAACTTTTGACCGCACAGGTATTCTGTTGCCCGATCATGTTTAATACGGCCGTCGACTTGCAGAACGTCCGACAGTAGCTCGTACCATTTTGATGATCCAATGTACTCGAGGCCCCCGATTAGACGAGCCGTAGAGGAAAGACTTGCTATACCATTCATTTCTACTCGCCCCCTCCACACGGATTCCTCCTCAATCTGAGCTGGTGAATAATGATCTGACTCCGACATGGTGGGCGAGTATGGCGGTGTCCCGGTACCGTCATCTTCCTTCAAAAGCATGTCTATATCCTTATCAATTTTGCTGTCACCGGCGACACGTGTTGAAGGAGGAGCTATGCCCAGCCCAAATTGTCTTGGAACCTTATCCGTATCAGGTGATTCGACATGGTTCCAGACATTCTCAATGTTAAATTGATTCTTCTCGGCAGTCTTAGTGTCGATAGGAGCTGGTCGCGCACCCTGTTCGGCCTCACCATGATCAGGCGTAGCACTGGTGTCCTTGTGATCTGCAGGCGATTTTGAGGAAGCCGCAGGTTTGTCGTTGTGCTCTACCAGAGGTAATACTGGGCCAGACAGCAGTGTGTCCTGCCCATTGGACATTCCCTCCCTTAGTTCGCCTACAACCTCTTCACCCTTATGCGTTCTCCGAATCCGTGGACCAGTCTCTGTGATTAGAGTGTGATTCTTTTCTGACTGCAATCTCACCTGCTGTTGGAATTCTTTGAGCTCTTTAGAGGCCATCTGTTCCGAGGTCATTGCTGCCAGCTGTGCCGGCTGAACACCCCCCCTCAGGAGTTCAGTGCTCAGTAAGCAGTTGGCGCGAAGGTTATGTCTGATTGAAAAAATCCTCCTTGAGTATTCCTTTGATAGGGCACCATCCTTGAAGAAAATCAAATACACATTATGTTCTACCTCTAGACATAACTTGTCACATAGTTGTTCAGGGGTCTGGTCCATTCCAATATGAAGGTCATGCTCATCAACCAGCTTGGTCGCAAGTTCGAGCAAGGAAGAAGCCATGTGTGCAACAACTTTACGACGACTCTCACTTCGGAGTTCACCAACAGACACTACCAATTCTTTTTGAGGCGTATTATCTTCTTGCTTCAGCTTCTTCGGAGGTGGCTTTGGTGCTGATGAGCGTCTACGTTCTGGTGTCGCTTTCGTGGGTGCAGCTTCGACAGAGGCCGCAGTTGATGAAGATACACGACGAGACTTTTTCTCGGGCTGCTGCTTCTGCCCGTCAGCCGACACAATTTGGGGTTGTGGCCCTTGGGAAAGTGCGTTATCATCATCTGCCTTGTATTCGCCATCGGATTCGTCCGTCGCTTTTCGCTTGTTGGATACGACAGATTCTCTCCGAGATTCTACCTTTGGCCGATGATCCTTGGATTTAGCTATGGGAGACTTGGGACGAGAATCATCAATTCGAGACATCACAGGAGATTTGGCAAACCCGACGGTCTTAGGATCCGCCGGTATCTCAACAACTGCGGTGGGTTTTTTAGCGCCCAGGATTTCGGCTTCTTTTGCGGGAGACAGTTCCATGGACACCGTACGCTCACGGTCTATCTCTTCGGAAGGCTCGGCCGGAGCAGGGGCCTGCTCCGCTGGAGCGTCCGGCACAACAGGGATATCAACATCCATCTTGTCCTCCTCCTCCTCCTTCTCCTCCTCCACCACTGCCGCAGATTCCACAACCGGTTCTGCAACAGGCTCAGGCTCTTTCTTCATTTCTGTCTTCTTTCGCCTCGGAGTAGACTTCTTTGCCGGGGTAACCTTAGGCTCGGCCACCGGAGTAGGCTCCTTTGGCGGAACAGGGACTGGGGTTGGTTCCTTCTTTTTCGGATTTCTAGTAGGCGTAACTTCATTTTTCTGATTTTTCGCAGGCGTAGTGCCTTTCTTACCCCCCTTGGCACCCTTGGGCCGTCTCCCGCCCGGACGCTTCTCCCAAGGCTTCTCCCCTTTCGCCATTTGCGCCAACAGAGTCTCATGAAGATCCGGCCTACAAACCTCACAGAAGTAAACCTTTGGGATGTTCTTTTTGGCAATTCCCATACAAGCTGTATGTTGCCAGGCGTCACAGCCCTCGCATTGAATCATCATACGCTCATCGTCTTCATCTTCCTCCGTTGCGCCGCACGCACAGCGAATGATATCGTCTGGCCCGTCCTTCTCCTCGGCCTCATTTTTGGGCGACTCGGACTGCGGAGGAGGCGTGACGCGACCCTTCGCAGTGGACTTCTTCCGCGACTTTGGTGCGACGGGAGCATTAGGTGTAGGCGACGCGACATCTGTACCAATATCCGAGAGGCGATTGTTCACGCCCTTCGTGGAACGGACACTGCGACGCGGCTCTGCAAATAAAACCAAGTTAGCGACACGGGAGAGAAAATAAAAAAAGCACCGAGTCCTTAAATTGGGAAGTTGCTTCGGGCATACCAGCCATGAATTGAATTGAATTTCGTATGCGTTTAGAGGGCAAGAGGTTGTTCGTAGAATTTACCCCTTTGTCGCGTGTCTAACGGCGACTGTGAATGTGATGATGTATCTAGTGGGGGCGGGTGGTAGGGACGGTGGTAGTCGGTGGTCGTTGGTTGAAAGGATGGATTGGGGTTGGCGATGGCCAGCCCCAACAGCCCAAATTTTTACACAAAAGCGTAGACTACTATAGTGGGGCAGGCAGGGCAGGGCAGGCAAAAAGGCAGGCAAGTGAAAAAAAACAGGCAGTGTCCGTGAGAGAACTTTCTTTTCAAATCCACCCGAACTGCCCACTTTCTCTCCTCTCAGGAAAGTAGAAGAAGGAAGAGATAATAATACCGGTACCAGAATACACAATTCCGAAGAAATAAGAAGCAGTACGGAAGGGAGAAAGGAATGGACGGATGGTTGTAAACAAGGCTAAACCCCTCCTTCTCTTCTGAATAAATTTTGTCGGATAGTCTCGTGACCTCCTTTGCTTCTGGTTCTTTTCCCTCTCTTCCTTCTTCTGCTTCACCTTCCCCTGATCCTTCTCTTTTCACGGATCAACTGCTTTGTCGTGTTCACAACCCAAGATATATTGAGAGATGGGAAGTTCCCCGACTCCTTTTTTCCTTTCCTTCCAACCTCCAAGCCTTCTCTCCCCTTTCTTATTTCTGCTTCCTGTTATCTTTCTATTGATTACTGCGGGATAGAAAGAGGATACTCGGCCCGTTTCTTTTTCTTTTTCTTTTTTTTTTTTACTTCAAAGCGGAAGGCTGCCTTATTTCGCTGCTGGTGGCGAGAGGGAGTGGGAGCGAGTGGGAGCGAGTGGGAGCGAGTGGGAGCGAGTGGGAGCGAGTGTGGCGGATGGGATACCGAAATGTTTGATGGAATAAGTTTGTTAGACTGGATGGGAGAAGAAGGATAGCATGGGGGAAGGGGAAGAGGGAATGGAAACTGTCCTGATGGTGGCTGGCGGTGATGGATGAGAGCAGGATTATTCACCCGACAATGATGAAAGAAATGAAGGCTCATCCCCTCTCCTTCCCTTCTCTCTCCTTCCTCTCACTCCGAACCACTGACTGACTCTCCTACCAATGCCCGCGGATTATGACTATACTTACACCTCGATTGCGTTCATTTGAGAACGTGTGTGTGGTATGTGGCTGGGGATTTTCGTGTAATTTCCTGAACCGGACAGTGGGTTTCACTTGCTCTCCAACCGAACAAATCAGAAATCCGTCCCTCGCACTGATTCGCTGAAAGGGTAAAGAAAAGCCCTTGATAATTCATAAGGCAGGAAATCCATGCAACCACAAACTCGCAGCTCGCCATCATCACCTAAACACCACACACAGCTCACCACGCTTGTAACTTGCACATCTCGCCTCTTCCATCGCTTCCCTTTTAAAGTCCGCCATAAATTCCCCTCCGCATTACGCTTAGCATTCCAAGCTTATATCGTTATTCCTACCCTATATTCTTAACTTTCCCCATCTCATCCCATTGCCGTGCTTTATTGACCACTGCTTACTCACATTGCTACACTCTACAAATTAATAAAAATTACCTTTCCACCATCGCAACCATGGCCGACGTCCGCAAACTCCTACAAGCTGAACGTCGCCAACGCGAGGCCAGCAGCAAAAAAAATCCCGCCGCACCTGTTCCTCCTCCCCGCGCGTCCGGGAAAAGGCCTTTCTCCGAGAACTCAGCTTCATCCACGAAACGTACCAAAACGTCCGCCTCAACAACAGCAAACCTACCTGCAGACTTCTTCGTCGGTGTCCCCGTCAGCAGCAGCAGTAACGAACGTGTAGAGATACTAGACCCCCAGGCCTCAAAACCCACCCCCGCTACTGCCGCCGTAGACGACGATCCTATGTCCGAGGCAGCAACTTCACTGCCGCAAGACTTCTTTCAAAAAAATAGTCTGGAAGACGTGGACGAAGACGAATGGGCTGCGTTTCAGGCCGAGGTTGTGGCCGAGCCGTCATCAGCGGCAACTCCCGGTGTACCTCCTGTGGAGATGGTGATTATGGCTGCGCCGACGTTGAATATTGCTGGCGGGGAGCAGGAGCAACAGATAGATGATGAAGATGAGTATGGCAAGGGAGAGGAAGAAGATGCCAAACAGAAACTTCTCGACGAATTTGAGAAGATGGAGAGTCTAGAGCGGAGGGTTTTGAGGCTTAAAGAGCGGAGGGAGGCGCTCAAGAGCAAGCACCCTATCACTAGCACGCGGATGGAAGTGGTTGAATTGGGGGTTGCAGAGGGAGGGGGGTTAGGTGGAGATGATGGCGATGACGACGATGATGATGATGATGATGATGATGAAGATGACTTCTTCTTCAGGGCTAGGGGGTCCTAGAGAGAGCAGGGAAGAGAGAAAAATAAAGAAAAGGAGGTAACTTTTCTTTGCATTCGTATACAAGTTCTTGACATCTCGTTCATGTCAGCCATCAAGCTTCTCTATTATCCACAAAGTGGATGAGAAAAAAAGGCTTTGTGTCGATAAATTGTACACTAGAACGAAGCCGAAAACTTAATTCTCCTTCGGCCATCTCCCCCTCTCTTTCTGTCATTTTATCCCTCTCATCCATATTCTTATACTTGCCAACTATATCCTACATTCTTACCAGTATCCATATTAATTCGTCTCCGCCAACCTGAAGTCCCGCCTCGCGATCAAACACAACACAAAAAAACGAGTGAAAAAGCATGACTACTTCATTCATTCCAACCAACTGTCAAGAATGCACCCCCTGCACCACCCTCAACCCCTAGAATATCAGTGATACCATACATTCCCTGCATGTCACCCTACAATACTCCGGAAGCAGCCGATCCCCTCGTCGCCGAGTGGTTCTACCTTCGTTCAATCTGCCCCTTGCCACCGCCGTTGCGCGCTGATCCCCGGGATGTTCTCGACTTTTCTCATAAGCCTAGGAGATACCGCAAATTTGTGGGGGGCGCGCGGGCAAAGTTTGCCCACTGGAGCTTCCGCAGGCTGTGATGCGCACTCGAGCTGGCATCGGGAGTGTGTCACAAAGCATCACTCGGAGGTGCCTTCGGTTTTGTGTGGTTGGAAAAATATTGGACGACGAGAATAGATGGCAGAAGACGTAATCCTTGTTCCGGATACAGACGGGGCCATATATACCATAGGGTTTTTACAGTAACTGCTACTGATCTATTCTATACCAGGAAATCTAAGGGCCTGCTTGGATAAAACGGTTCTGTTCTATTCTCCTATACAAATGACTGTTTCCCTTCCGTTTCAAATCGGACAGAATGCCATTTTCACAGCAGAAACGGCCGCACAACGGAACGGCCCTGGGTTTGCCAAACAAGACCTAAGCTTTTGGTCAACTGTCTCTGGTGAAGAACCCGTTTCGGCGCCCATCGGTCGGGTGTGTGCTGGGTGGCCGATTGGTACAGTCATGAGAGGCTGATGCCTCCACTTTGGAGGAGAAGCTAAGAGGGCAAGGCTAGGGGAGGGGGGTAAAGGTGTAGGTTCTGAGAAAGGTTTCTCTGCGTGGATGTACGAATTCCTTTCTTTTCTCTTATGTGCCGATATTCTGATTACCTGACAGGTTTGCTGGATGCCGGTATAATACGAGCGGTGTGTGATAGTGGTGGAGTTTTATAGTGGCATCGTAGAACTAGTGTTGAATCGCAAAAAGGACTCGTGGGTACTCTCCTATTAGTGAAAACGCCGGGTATACGGTGTGTTCTATCACTTTGGTTGGGCAGGCCACTTTGTCAACAGGATATACTTATCCCAGAGGTAACCCCAGCCCATCTGCGCAACAAACTAAATATTTACCATCATAATGGCGAAATATGTAAAGTGATATCTCTTCTAGAATTCTTATCTCCTATCAAACTGTCAAGTGAGCTACTCTATCTGCAGACGACTGGTTACTAACTCCCCACAGCACTCCAGGTGCTCAAGTAGCCGGTTAATTTAGAAGAAACTCGAATGGTGCCTACCATTCATGCCTTCTCCTTCTCCCTTCGTTGCATGTGAAACTTTAGTTGCTTATATGCGCTTGAGGCGTTTACACAGGCTCGCCTCTATGATACGGTAATACTAGATAAATTTTTGGCGTTATAACGATGGCGGATAATCCCACCAGACTCTGGTTGGCAGAGCCAAACCAACCCAAGCCTGCAAAAATTAGCGCAATATCCGAACATAATGTAATAGCGCTCGGGAGTGCAGTACAGTACATGAAAGTGTAAAAGTGTAAATAGTATTTGAGCTGTACCGGCAGTTCTCGATTATGTATTTCCCGGACTCTCGATTGTGCTACCTTGAAGAACTGCCGTAGGATAGAGATGTCTTGGCACGAGTAGGTCTGGTCACCATGAGTTTTATTTTTTTTTTCATTTTTTTTTCATTTTCAGCTCTTGACGATGGCAAAATATGCCCAACAAGAAACCGCAATACGGTTATGATAGTCTGTCTTATCGCTCAAAATAAGTGACCGGGAAGTGCACAGTCGAACCTCGCTGTCCCGGATGGCAAAAATCCCAAGAATCTGTCCGGGACAGCGAATTATACGGGACAACAAGTTAGGTTTTGGTGCAAAAAAAATTAGAAATCACTAAATTTCATCCGGGACAGCGAAGAATCCGGCAGAGCGAGATCCGGGACAACGGGGTGCGACTGTAGTTTTATTGTTTGAATACAGCTTTCGTTCAAAGTGAGCGGTTCTTATATATTGACGTCCCCCACCCAAGGGACTTGTGGGGCACGACTTCATATTGAATTGGAGACTACGATAGGCTCCTCCAACGATAAGTCTGTGCTGGCTCAGGTAGGTTGGTGGGAGAAACTTCATTGATAGATTATTGGTGTGCTTGAGAGGTTTGGGATGATGCAGAGCTTAGTTCAAGATTTATGGTTCCGGAAGACTGGGTAGACTTGAACTGCATTTCTCAAGGGAATGTGACAATTTTTGATGTATGAGTACTGTACAAGTACTCGAGTTCTAGGGGAGATTGCTTCGTGCATACAAGGCAAGGGAAATTAGCCAGCAAAGCAATCCTCATCTTGCACGAAAACACCTCCATTGGCACGAGGTATGGAAAAGTTAACCGGAGAGGACAAGGACATAAAATATTTGGCTGGTTAACCTTAAATAACTGTGCCATAACTCCTTCTCGGACCTTGTACTTGTGCTCGGAGAGAGGGGTAGGTCGGATGCGGTAAGACAAATGTAGAAGCTAGTATCATAGAGAATTCAGAGACAATGATAAATGAGGAGAAATTACGAAAGAGGAAATTGTAAGTTTGCAAATGGGGAGAAAAAAGACAGCCAACCCCAAACACATACTATTACAAGGCAGCAATATCCCAAAGAAACAAGCAACGATGGTCAAAGGAAATCATGAACAGCATCCAATGAAGGAAGTTCAATACTGAGAGGACATGTGGTAGCAGAGTCTAAGTCATTACATTATGGAGCAATGCCAAATAGATTAGGGGAAGATAGGAAAGGAGCTTGGAAACGAATGTGAAAGAAATTAGAGGGCAACTAAGGTTTGGTTTGTCCAATGATTATTTGGTAGTGAAGTAAAGGCTAGGCATATATTATTTCAATTCTCAAACACGGTGTTTGAAAATGTTCATATAATGTGTGCAGCTGCAATTAGGCCATAGATGTGTTCCAACTATATAAAACTGTAACTGATAAAAGAGTAATAGATCTACCAACATGTCAAAGAAAGTAGAAGCTCCTCAGATGGAATATATATGACCCAATTTCCTATATTTAGAGCTGATGAAATAGAATATCTGGTTACTGTTATTACACAAGATACTCTTACTATGGGACTTTAAGGGGATACAATAGTTACTGAAATAAGGTATGTTTAATGGAATCCTACTATGTTTTTACTATTACTACTGACTGCATATTGGTAGTTACTTATTTAAGTTTACACCTGATATGTGATACCCTTTGCTTCTTCTTTCCTACTTGGTTAGAACATGTTAATTAGCTAATATTTCTTTGTTTAACTTATCATTACCCTGTTCTTGCTTCTATCTATTTTAGGTATTACTATCCCCTTAATATTTCCACTGGATTACTATAGTATGAGTTATCACGTGTTAATACTTATTTAGATTCTATTACTTATTTTGTTAGCTCTGTCCTGTCTCTTTTAACCCTCAGTTTCTGAAATATGGTTACATTATCATGCTGCCTTTGTTAGCAGGTTAGTTGGACAATATCCTTGCATTTTTATGATATATTTTTATCTACAATATTTGGTATTTAAGGAACCTGTAATCCCTTAAGGATACAGACTCTCAAGCATTTGTGTACTATTATAATTAATAGCACAAGTTGAACAGTCAATCTATAAGTTTCTGCCCTTTTACTTAATCTATGGAGGACATATCTATTGACACTACTCTACCTATCCTAAATGGATCAAAATAGTCATTTTAGGATTCTTGGAATATTTACAAGTAGGTTATATTTTGTGACCTAATGTAAAGTATAATCCTTTAGTCTTTAGTAGTCGACTGATTACTCTTCAACTTCCTTGAGCCAGCAGTACTATACCAGCTTCTTGTTTGGAGAAAGTAGTTGAGTGGAGTCTTAACAAGACTAACTTATACAGGCTAGTCACTATTTGGCTTATAGGAGGCTCAAGATACCTCTACACTAGAGGATCAATAGCATCATCATTGGAACTACAAAGACTAGCACTATTATGTCTGCTTGTACTACTCTTCGAGGATTCAATACTACCTTCAGTATATAGCAGTAGCAGCAAAGAAGAAGAGGACCAAGTCTGAGACTAAGAAACAGTTCTAGACAAGCTTGAACAAAGTGTACAATTCAAGATAGAACCAGGGTTAGAGACAAAGCCAGATTCTTGACTAGAGGATGCTATAGGATCAGTAGTCCCAGGAATGCTGTTAAAACCACATGGTGCATCAAGAAACTCAACCTAAGCACTCGACAATTTATCAACCCTACTAAATCCTCTAATCTACAAAGTAATACAAGCTCAAGCTGTATCGTAATGTCAGTCTAATCAGAAGGACACAATTTTCCTATATGTCCAGCACCATTTACCTTTACCGGAGAAGCAAAGGATCAAGACCAATAGGGAATCAACTGACATCTTAAGATAGACTATCAATATATGGTCAGCTTTGCTATAACTATTGATACCGCCAAATTCTAGCAAAACTTTAGAGCCTATTACATCAACAAAGCTTTGAATAACTTTACCTATAAGAAAGCTTATTAAGAAGATCATACAGTTGCTGGACAGAAATACAAATTAGAGGCCTACTTGCTTCCTTTCACATCTAGAAATACTCTCTAGAAAAACAGCTACGAGTTAGGTAAACAAGAAGTACAAAAACAGCCAGGATTACTAATGCTCTAATCTGACTTGACACCTTGAGACACGGTGTCCCCAAGGGGGCAATTTTGAGGTATTCAGTGAAACAGAGACATGGGCATTCTATAGATTAAAAGTTCTAGTATGAAGTTAAACCACATATCATTTTAGATATATGCTTAGACCAGCTAGTAGAAATTAAGAAAAAGTGAACTGCAATTGCCTATTCTATAGGACTCGATAGATATCATATTTATCACAGAGATGTGTTGAAATTCTTCAATTCTTTTCATATGTATATTTTCTATGGTAATTTGTTTATGTCTCTGCTTGGATATTTCTAGTTTACTCAGGGAAACTATGGACATTACTCCAGCTAGGGTATATCATATTCTCGGTTATATTTCATGATAATGTTTGAGGATTAATGCGTATATTTCTTATGTTATGTACTGGATTTCTCAGTTATCTTTCCATGTATAGTAACCTTTTACCAGTCATGTATCATGTGTTATCTTGCCGTTTATTTTGCGCACACCACTTTAGATTACGCATATTTTATTGGGATTTCCTTGGTAGTTTTTCAGGGTCAAACATGTTCGCACTTATGTTTCTAACAATATTTTCCCTATTTTGTTACTGAGGACAAGGAGGATATGCACCTGTATAAATAGCTGGTTGCCGCTTACTTTGTTTTAGTTAATTAAGGACAAGAACTACTACCAATCTACCTTAATACTACAATACTGCTCACACAAGCGTGCACATAGTATACTCTGAATACTGTGTTGTATTTTCGTACTCATGCTATAAGATTGTGCCAATACAGATAATTTAAACAGGTTATGAGCCCAGTACATCCATAGCTATACGACTTACATTTATACACTATCCTCTTTCACCATGAAACAAATACCTTACGAAACGAAACAAACAACTTTCACTGAAAAATATTTCATGTAACATCGAAGCATTTCCTCGACACGAAACACGATTCGAAACATCGGTCGAAACGAAACACCGTTCGCAAATCGAAACATTCTTGGCGAAACATTCTTGGCAAATCGATATGAAAAATCTTGGTGCTCCTTGCTAAAGTTTGAGTTTTCCTCCGTCACTAAATCTGAGTTCTTACAAAAAGTGCAATTTCCCAGCTGCAACCACTTGCAAGTGCAAAGCTAAGTACCAGTACTTAGCAACCAAAGTCACTTTGCCTTTACCGTGCAAAAATGGCCAGGGCAGATATCACCATTCCTCCTTCGGAAACTCCTGTACTAAACTCCAGATCTTATGCAATTAACTCTAAACATAGTTGGGACCCAGTTACAAACTGAGCTCCATCCCAAGGCTCACAGGCCCTGATAACTACCGGACCTGCCCAGATATCTCCGATAATTATTTATTATTAATTCAGTTTTTATTCATGTTTAAGGTACAGAATCTACATGCAGCGCTAGTTATTGCAGTAAACAAACCTCCACCCCTGCCCTGACTCCGGAAAGCTATGGTAAAACTGTAAGGGAAGCCTGACCCAGCCGGAGTAAAAAACCATCCTAACCAGCCGCCACGCACTAATCTCAACCAGAGAGCTAACAAAACCAACATGAAAACAACTCCAAGCCCCGACAGTGAACCAGCCAAATGCAACAAAAGAGAACACAAAACAAGAAAACCCCAACACCTAAGACCGAAGACAAACCAAAGGCCTAGGTCCCAGACACACGTAGTTCCAGCTCCCATAATAAGCCGGCAAGGGCACAAAGTAGGAAGACATTCCAGTTGGCATATAGCCCGGCACCAAGGGTGGAAAGGGGCCCCCTCAGAAGAGGAACCTAAAGAAGCGAAGCCAGCTTGTGGCAGGGCCTAGTACTGAGACCAGAGGACAGAGTGTCAGCCTGGGCGTGGTAGTAATGTACCCGCTTAGGGGGGGCAGTGAGGTCCCAGCTAGGTGAGCAGTAGGGTGCCAGCCGATCAACCGTCTGGAGGTGAGGAAGGAGGAGGGGTAGACCTAAGGACCAACGGAATTATGTGCGTGGCCATCTAGGCAGTTCTCATCAAAGTGAGTGTGGGGGAATCGACCATTAGAGTGCCAAAGCAACTGTAGGCCTGTAGATGGTTTCCCCCTACTGCAACCTTGACTCCCAGCCGTATAGGGAGGTCAGAGGGAATTCCCGACAGTGCAAATGTTAAGCGAGGCAAAGCAAAAGCTAAGCGTGGCAAAGCAAAAGTGGGGAAAGGAGAGGAACCATTAACAAAGATGGCAGAAGAGGCGAGAGGTAACTCAAAGGGGTAGACCCTAATGAGCACGTAGAGGAGGAAATCATTAAGACAAATCCCCACCCCCTGGCATGTCCAAAGGGTGAGGTTGACTCAAAACGAAAGTGGTGATGATTTCTCGTGGTGTTGAGATTTCAATCGCCGGGTGTGTAGCGGAGACGGAGGATGGCGACATATCTCCAAATATGTCCTTACTTTTTATAATTGCTGGGCCATTGTAACAGAAAAGGAAACTCTACCAGAGGAAGAAGAGGATGAGGATGGAAATAATAAATCTGAGAGAGTAGATGAATTTCGCGATCGATACCAATGTGCCTCCGCCTACTTCGTCGAAATGATTGACCCCCAATGGCTTATTTTGTTGGCAACCCACAAAACATCACCCGCCATGTGGAAAGCGTTCCAAGATAAATTTGCTAGAGAAAACACCCCCTCCTTCTTCGAACAGGTCAACGCTGTCCTCGATACCAAGTACGATACCTCTGCACCGATTGCAGACCATATTAACAAGTACGACACCCTCTGGAATCGAATGCAACATCATTGCGCCTCCTCCTCCGCTGATGACCGATATGCTATACCATTGGTATTGAAATCGGTATTTGAGTCACCCGAAGCTAAAGCAGCAGTCCTTCTCCGCTCCATTCCCGAGTCGATGAGTAACATTGTTGACAACCTCCAAAGCAAGGAGGACCTTACCTACGACTATGTCTATGACAAGTTGTTGGACAAGAGACCCTCAGTTAGCCCAGAGGACGACAAAGTGAATAAAAGCGCAGATGTCAAAGGAAAAGGAAGGGAACCTCCCCGGAGACCTGTGGCCACATCCAAGGAATGTACCTACTGTAAGAAGCATTACCCCACTGCTCGCACTGAGGGACATACTTGGAATTAGGGTAATAAACTCAAGGGCGACAACCAAAAGAAGAAGGAAAAGAAAGCTGTTAGTTCAGCAAAGATCGGCAAAGAAGAAATATCTGGACCGGTCAGTACATCCACATCCCTCCTCTCTACGCAAAAGACTCCTCACCCACACAACTGGGTAATCGATACAGGCGCAAGCTCACACATGACAAGCAACTTAGACCTTCTTATAAACTTTGAACCAAGTACAGGGACTGTTAAGTTAGGCGATGATTTAGTAATAGAATCATGTGGCCGTAGAACTGTCAAGCTCATGGCCAAAACTTCAAACGGTCATGTAGCCCCTGTATTCCTAAAACATGTTCTCTGGGTTCCAAAGTTAGGTCAAAGTAACTTGTTGTCATGGTGCACTATTGTTTCTGTGGGGAATAGTTTTTCATTGAGTAGTAAAGGGGCAGATATGTTTGTATACAGGGAGAATAAAAGACAAGTGATATGGAGAAAGCTAGACAGTCAAGATTATGTTGTGCAAGAAGAGAAAGTAGTGGCGAACAAGATGACTTACCAACAGTGGCATGAAGCCTTCGGACATCCTTCACCATCCTACCTCAAAAGTACCAACTACTCTGACAATCCAACTATCCCTGAAGTTCCAACAGACTGGCAGTGTGAAACCTGCATTACGTCCAAATCACCTGAACGCAAACCTGAATCTAAAGACAAAAGATGTGAAAATCCCTATGACTTAATCCCTTCTGATCTTAGTGGAAAATTCTCAATCCCTTCTATCGGAAACTCCTGGTACTATGTTACCTTTATGGATAATTGTACACGGTATACCTGGATTTACCCTCTTAAAGCCAAATCTGATACTGTAAAAGTATTCAACCAATTCATCAAAGAAAGACACACACAGGTCAAAGCTACTATTAAGCGATTCAGGACCAATAATAGAGGACAATATGTCAACAAAGATATGACCACCATATTTGAAAAACTAGGTATCATACATGACAAAATACCTCCTTACTCTCATGAATCTAATAGCATTGCGCAATGGTACAATAGGACCATTATCACATCTACACGCTCTATGTTATCAGGTCTTACACCACCTTTATGGGCCGAAGAAGTTACAACAGCCATATACCTCCAGAACATCCTCCCTAACCGATCCATAGGTAAACTAACGCCGTATGAGTGTCTCTACAACAAGAAGCTGTTAGTAAACCACCTACGCCCCTACGGGACCAAATGCTTTGTCCATATATCTGAGGAGACCAGAGAACCAGGAACAAAGTTTCAGTTCCAGGCCATAGAAGGATACCTTGTTGGATATACTTCCTCCTGCAAGATATACCGTATGTACATACCATCATTGCACAAGATCACAGAAACGCGTCAGCTCCACTGGACAACCAAGACTAAACTACCGCTTGATCCCAAGGAACCTGCACCCACATCAGAGAATTTGGAACAGTCTACCCACCTTTCTACCAAAGAGCATCAGCACCCGATAGAGCTCTACCACAGGAAGAAAATGACAAACCAACCATTGAAGTGCATCCACCTCCACCGCCTGAACATCCTGCAGATTATGACCGTCCCCAAACTCCAGAAGAAACACCTGAACCTCCTGTACTGGAGGTACAACGAGAAAATCCTATAGAGATACGTACTAGATCTGGCCAAACCAATCGGCCACTACAAGACTTTGGCAGAAATGTCACTGTACCATCTGACGAGGTTTCTAAAACCTACACCCAAGCAGTGAACAGCTCGCTTAAGGAACAATGGACCCACACAATAGACGAGGAGATAAAGGCACTATAGAAAAGTGGTACTTTCAATGAAGTAGTTAAACCTTCAGGATGCAAGATTATTGACAGTAAATGGGTCTTTAAGACCAAGCGCAATGCTGATAGTACATTAGAAAGGTACTGTGCAAGGGCTGTTGCCAAAGGATTCTCACAAGTACCGGGTTTGATTTGAAGATACTTTTGCTCTGGTCGTCCGATATGCATCACTCCGCTTCCTCCTTGTAATATGTGCTAAAAACAGATGGCGACCATGGCAATTTGATGTCAAATCTGCATTCCTTTAAGGTGAGTTAAAAGAAGAAGTCTACATGCGACTGTTACCTGGGTTCGGTAATGGAGATAAAGTATGGCGACTTAAGCACTGTCTCTATGGACTTAAGGAATCTGCGAACGAATGGTACGCCCTCCTCGCTAGATACTTAACATCCAAAGTTTTTACGACATCCAGCCTTGACCCATGCATGTTTGTTCACAGTAAACACGACATATACCTATCGGCTTACATTGACGACATCGCTATATACTTGGTCAACACCCCTAAAGCTACTTCTCTCATAGAAGACCTGAAAACGGCATTTGAGATGAAGCACTTAGGGGAAGCTACATTCCTACTTGGCCTACACATCACCTATACAACAGATAGGATACATCTTACCCAGCAACGATACATCAAGACAGTCCTTGTACGATATGGTATGGAAAACTCACGGCCAGTCTCTACCCCCTTACACAAAGGCATTCAACTACGGAAAGGGACAGTGGATGAATGGATACTGGACATGTCAATATACCAATCGATAATAGGATTACTTATGTACCTGACAACAGGTACCCGACACGATCTAGCGTATACAATATCCTTTCTCTCACAATTTTCTTCCTGCCCGACAGAAATCTACCTAAAGGCAGTTAAACAAGTCCTTCGGTACATTCACGGTACAAAAGACATTGGACTCTTCTACCCTTGTACTACTACAAAGGCTATGAACACCTATGTAGATGCGGACTTTACAGCTTGTCTTGATACCTGCTGGTCATTTTCAGGGTATGTTATTCTCTTTAACAATACCTGTATATCCTGGCGGTCTAAGAAGCAAGCCACGGTCGCAACATCTACTATGGAAGTAGAATATGTAGCTATGTCGCTAGCAGTAAGGCAAATCCAATGGTACATCAAAGGTCTCAGTGAAATCCGGCTTATAACACCGATCGCTTTACATGCCGACATTACTGGCGCAAATATTCTAGCAACCAACTATCAACTAAATCAAGGGATAAAACATATCGATATCCATTTTCACAAAATACGAGAAGAGATCGATAATGGTTCTTTCACACTCATGAAGGCTGCGTCATCAGAAAACCTTGCCAACATTTGTACCAAGGTACTTGCGAAATAAGCACATGAACAGATGATGAGATTGTTGGGCTGTAGATAATGAGGGGAAGTGTTGAAATTCTTCAATTCGTTTCATATGTATATTTCCTATGGAAATCTTTTTATGTCTCTGCTTGGTTATTTGTAGTTTACTCAGGGAAACTATGGACATTACCACAGCTAGGGTATATCATATTCTTGGTTATATTTTATGATAATGTTTGATGATTAATGCATATATTTCTTATGTTATGTGCGGGATTTCACAGTTATCTTTCCATGTATAGTGACATTTTACTAGTCATGTATCATGTGTTATCTTTCTGTTTATTTCGCACATACCTGTTAGGCACATGTGTATGAGGAAATGAATTCAGTACTGCATTCATACGAAAAATGCGCTGAAAAACCTACTCATACCCCTCCGGCCCCGTTGTTGGGCCCGCATGTCACCTGCGGAACCTACAGCAAAAGCGTCCCCTCACTAAAAAGTCCTAAATGGGCGCCCCCCTCGTAACACCATATACGTGGTCGCCGTCCGTCCGACCGGATGCTGTTCGCATGGTATATGAAGAGGGAGACTCAACCGGGTCAATGCAGCTGGAATCAAGCTCAACGGACCAGTGTCCGCAGAGCTATGACCATTCCCGTACAGCCTTCGCAGGGGGTGGTCAAAAGTGACAGGAAGTTCCGAACGAAATCGAGAATATGTTAAGTGGGTTCCAGGGAAACACTGAGAACACACTTTGTCCCTGATTGCAAGCCTAGAAAGATCCATAGACCTATCGGAACAAGTCGATAAGGAGGGGCGGAGCAAAAACGATATGGTATTGGACCGATCGTGAGCTCCTGTCATCCTGAAAGCCGTCTCCAAGCCGCCGGTAGTATTGGGAGGAAGCAGATTGGTCGACAACCATGTCGGCCACTTGGTGTTCTAAGAAACCATTGGTAGATCCTATGATGGACTGCTTGGTTTAAACGGCAGAAAAAGAAACCGTGTCTCAGACTGATAAGGGTACCACACCCTCAGAGAAAGCTGATCTCTGATGTGTCCGTAAGCCGTGGGGGGGAACTATATTCTCAGGGTGAAATCGCCTTTGCACTCAGATCATCAAAGATAGTTTGTGAGAGAAGGTACATAGTTGTATAGAAATTAGAGGTAGTCCGCGAACACACAGACGCGGGATATAACTATCGAAGTGCCTCACGAGCTTTAGCCATCATCAAGTAATGGAGAAGAGATCTTATCAATATTATAAGTTTTTACTCAAAAATCTTTACCTACGCGCCTTCCTAGACAATCTCTGTTTACGAAGAAAGATTTAAGCCTAGTTCGTTTCGCTTGCCCTTAGATTCGACTACCCTTAAGAGTATATTGATATTTCTTCTTGTTAACAAGGCTCTTTACATGACTACAGGACACCTCCAAGTCATACCTCAGGAATCTCACAAGCTCAGAGCTGATTCCACCCTTCTCGACAAGCTGCTGCTCGAACCACGTCAGTCAAAATACATCTCCTCTTTCGAGGAAATACTTGAAAACTCCGTCCTAGAGATTCAATTCTACACTGCTCAGGAACCATCCTGGTTCACCGATCCCATAGTCGTCCCGAATGAATCAGATTTCCAAGAAATCTACAAACACTTTTACGGCCCCACCTTCTTCTGGAAGCCGTTTCAAGACTACGATACTGAAGAAGAAGGAACCTACAGTTCTTTCAGCTTTATCTCCCCCTTGTTCAACCCATCTCTTTGGAGATTAGGAAAAAATCCTGAGTCCCAATAGAACGAGATGGCACGACAATTGACTGTCGACACGGACCAAGCCATGTCTGACATAGAAGAAGTTTTTCTGGTTGGAAGCGTCCATGCACCTGGACGCTCCAGGTCACCCTTGGCACTCCATCACCTGTCACAGCCAAGTGGAGTCAGAAAGTCAGCCCCAGGACCTCGATCAAGCACTCCCTGTCCCCCCGACGCTAGAAATCCAGCTATGGAAAGATTAGCGTAACGCATAGGTCAGGTAATGAGCTGCTTTGACCGTACCCTCCAGGAATGAGTTGATGTGCAACATCTGGCCTACCGTGAACTACCTGGTCAAGCTCAGGATCAGGCAAATCAACTCCAGTACCATGATCAACGGTTAACCCGGGTGGAACAAATTATTGGCAAAGAGTTGAAGCTAGTTAATTTGGGACTTGAAATGTTAGCAACTGAAACCACCGCACTTCAAGATGCAACCACCAAACGGTTGGAGGCAAAGTTGCGGGTGCAGGAAGAGCGGGCTGCACACCATGAAGCGGTAAGTACCCAACTTCGTGCTAACATTGGGACAACAAGACAAGAGTGATTGGATCGAGACCTCCAGCTTGAACTGGCGTTGGCGAGACAAAAGGCAGAACTCCTTCAAAGACAAGTGGCCGCACAGAAAGAGCATGAAAGAACCAGAGAGGAGTTACGAGGACTTCACCAGCGCCTCGAACAGGAGCGGGCAGAAAGCAAGGCCTATATGGTCAGGCAGAATGCCGCATCCGAGCAACTAAACCAAATGTTGACTCGAATGAATAAAACTTTGGTGCCACTACATGTTGCGAGAAACCCACCAAGTGTGTGGGAAACTGTGGCACCAGAGCCAGTTGAAAATCTGGGATTGGAAAAACGAACCACAGCTGATGGCGGAGAAGAGTTCCAGTTCATTCCCCGTAGAGACAAGGAAAGGCTGTGTATCGTGGGGATGGAAACGGAAATGGCGGAAAGGAGCCACCACCGCCCCCTCCGGCAAATGCACCCCACCCAGGAGATAATGACCCTGGGTCTGAGGATGGGGGTTGCCCCTCACGATGAGGTGGTGAGCCATCACGAAGACCCTTGCCTGGCAGTAAGTTCGAATCTGAAGCGGAGCCATTGGTAGACCGACTAGGGCAAGCCTTGTCAAGGACCAACCGCCAGCAAGCGGATCCACCATTCAAGTTTGAGAATAAGCCTACTCAGGATGTGCGAGTATGGTACTTAAATTGGGAGAACTACTTTGGGAGAAACCCATGGCAATGGGAAAATGATGAAGAACGCATCAAGTATGCGTTAGGAAGAATGGAAGGAACCGAGGTAGCCCCTTTCTCGATAAGGTATCTGAAGAAAATGACCCGGGACCTCGGATTTCCAAAACATGAGGTTTATGATTTCTGGATCACTTTCTGAGTAGAAGTTACTGAACTATTCTGAGTACCGCATAAGGCACAAAAAGCCTTAGCCGAATTGGAGAAGGTCGAGTATACAGGGCATATAGAGAAGTATCTCCACACCATGGAAAACCACAATATCGAGGCAGAAGTATCTGGTATCGCTTGGAGAACTATAATTCAGTGGCAACTTCCTATTGAAGCCATGTGTACACTATCACAGGAAAATCACGACTTGGATAGTGAATGGATAAAGGCAGTCTGCAGGGTTACCAAAGTGGAAGAATCGTTCAAGGAACAACAAGGGCTATTCGGAACAAATTACGCGGGGAAACGTGACTTCCAGAAAAGGAAACGATAGAAGGAATCAACACCTAGCAAGACCACTGCAGGAAATAAAAAACGGAAAACCTATACAGTAGCTGAAAAAGCTGCCTACAAATTGAAAAAAAAACCAGTGGAGAAAGTGAAAAAAGCCCCCGCTGAAGGAAAGGTTGAGCATACAATTTTGGGTTGAAGCTCATAAAGGAATCCCTAAGGACAAAATTTATGAACGAAAGAAAGCCAACCAATGCACTCGTTGCACATTGGCCAACCATACTTGGAAGTTCTGCAGGAAACAGGCACAAGTATCGTTTATAGGGCGGAAACGGGGAAATTTCAAACTCCAATATCGATGACCCCTGATAACAAAGGTGCAACCAGCACCCACGACTAGGGTGAACCAAGTCAACCAGTGCAGGATTTGGGAACAGGGCGATATGGATGAAACCTAAAAAAGGTTTTCAGGCACCGGCAGCGACGGCGATTGGGTACTCAGTTATGGACCCCTTACCGAAACTGAAATCAACAAGGGGGCTGGACCTCTACAAGGTCGTACTAGCTGGTATTCCGTGCTTCTCCGTGGGAAACTCAAAACTAAAGCGAGAGTCACGAAAAGCAATCCAGACCTACCGGAGTATCGCAGACATAAGAATGATAGGCGAGCAAGAAGCGATATACTTGGACGGCGGCTTGTGGTAGTCTGGGACTAACTCTGAGAACCTGAAGCTCAAAAAGAAGAAAGCGGAGCGCGGCATTTGATGAATATCGGACCTCAGTACGGAAGACGGTCAACCAAACCTGAATCCTTACGTAGCCCTAAATCCTTACAGGAGATCCAAGGAAGATTGGACAGACCAGCGCTGACTAGGGAATTCTTAAGAATCACAAGGGGAAATCAGTCTAGCCTGGATCGTGAGAAGCCTTCCAGGAACGAAATATATTACAGGTTAGCTGGACAACGGAATTGTGGGAGAAACGGAACAGGATTCTGGACATCAAGAAAAATGAAGTGGAAGAGAATGAGTAACTACGGCTACCTACTCCACACGCTAAATGGAGCGGGGTAAATCCGTCCCCAACCTGGACTACAGCTTTGTGGACAGGATAGGTATGATAGCCTCATGGGGTAAAACGAGGCGATGCTTGAAGAATACCCTGAATACCACCAAATGATACGAGTTCGGCTCCAGTTAGGCAGGGCAAATGGCAGGTGTATGGGAATCCTTTCGCAAGGGGTAAAGACCGCTAGTAGTGGGCTGCCCAGTACACCGAAGACAGAGATTTTAGTTTGTCTGAGGAGGCTTAAATAGCCGAATCCTTGCGGGGATGGTAACTAACACCCTAAGTTACCACAACAACGAAAATGTCCTACAAAAAACCTGCACAGGCCCTTAGCAGCCCTAATAGAAGAAATAAAACAGAAGCACCTGCCCCGCCTTATTATTCATGCCCAGAAGGCAAAGCAACCATTGAAGCAAAGGGAGAACGGATCCCGATTCGTGTTCTATTAGACTCAGTGTCTAATATATTCCTGATTAACCAAGACCTGGTTAATAAATATCGCCTACCATACCACACCCGCAAAAATAGCATGGACATTTACACCTTTGAAGGAACCACAGCAGCAATTGGGGGAAAAAACTACACAAATCCTATTCTCTTAGAGATCGGAAGCAATGCACACCGATCGCACATCTCGTGCGAAATTGCCAATGCTGGCAAATATAACCTCATCATCCTTTTTGGATGGTGGCATACAGAACATCCTATAAGGCACATCAAGGATGCGCAAAAATGGACATTTAAAGATGAAAAATGCCAAAGTCATATTAATGATGAAGGCAGAGACCTGATATTTGAATGGGACGAGACTGTAGCATACGACCCTGAAGCACGATATATTGGAAGAATCGAATTAGCATCCGCTCCAGAGTCAACGAAGATCCCGCAAATACCTTATGAATACCAGGAATTCAAGATGGGTTTTGTACCAGAAACGGCAGAAAAATTAGCGGGGAGAAGAACCTTTGACCCCGCTATTGACTTGATACCAGGCGCAATACCGCTATGGGGCCCGATATATCCTATGTCAGCCCACCAGCTGGAAATGCTTAGCAAATACTTGCAGAAAATGCAGAATCACGGGAAAATTGTGGAAAGCAAATCTCCTGCTGGGGCTCTAATTTTATTTGTCACTAAACCTGACGGTTCAATGAGGCTATGTGTGGACTACCGACAGTTAAATAAGCTAATAGTGGCTAACAAATACCAGCTACCCCTAATCAGCGAGCTCCGCGACGAGGTGGCTGGGGCCCAAATATTCACTAAGCCCGACTTAAAAGATAGCTATCACCTCCTAAGGGCAAAGGAAGATGATGAGTGGAAAACTGCATTCCTGACCTGATACGGCCACTTTGAATACAAAGGAATGCCATTCGGGCTGGTAAATGCGCCGGCCTTATTCCTGGCCATGATGAATAAAATTCAAGGTGAACTTTTAGATCCTGGAGTGGTGGTCTACCTAGACGACATCCTGATTTACTCCAAGTCAAAGAAAGAACACGTCGACATGGTCAAGAAGGTACTCTCCCGCTTGGAAGAATATGATCAAGCGGTAACAACCACCAAGTCAGTTTTTGACGTCAATAAAGTGGAGTTTTTGGGGTATATTGTGGCAATTGATGGAGTCACCTTGAGTGAAAGAAAGGTCCAAAGCATAAAAAATTGGAAGGCACCAAAGTCAGTCAAGGAGGTGCAAATATTCATTGGCTTTGCCAATTGTTACCGACGTTTCATTAAAGATTTCTCCAAAATCTGCAAACCAATAACCAAAACGTTGAAAGGCGACCCCAGAAAATTCAGCTGGGGGCCGGAACAAGACGGGGCGTTTGAAGAACTTAAGAAAAGATTCATCTCCGCCCCCATACTCTGTCATTTTTACCCTGACAGAGAAACAATTGTGTAAACAGATGCTAGCGATTTTGCACTAGGCTGTGTCCTTTCACAGTTTAAGGATAAGAAGCTACATCCGGTGGCTTTCCACTCACGGAAGCTGAGCACAGCTGAGCCAAATTATGAGATCGATGATAAGGAACTATTGGCGATTCTGGAAGCATTTAAAGAGTGGAAACAGTATCTGGTCAGAATAGAGGAACCAGTGACTGTCTACACTGATTACCAGAACCTACAGAACTTCCTTACGACTAAGGTATGGAATCCGCGGCAAATACAAAGGGCTCAGCAACTAGCGAACTACAATTTCAAGATTCTCTACCGACCTGGAAAACAAGGTGGAAAGCCAGATGCACTAAGCCGACCGCCGAAGTACCATCCAGAGGAGGGAGCTGCGCATAGCGAACAGTCAATACTCAAGCCCTCTCACTTCCAAATCACACTGGTGCACTTACATCAGCTAGAAAGGGAGGAAAGAATAAATGGCACAGAGTCTACTGATTTCTTGCGAATAAAATTGCTAACTCCAAAAGTATGAATGCCTACAAAAGGGTCCAGACTAGCAGCCAGATACGACCTGTACACACTAGAGGACTTTATAATTCCGGCTAAAGGACAAAGGTTGGTGGAAACTGGAATTTCCGTCGGATTACCCAAAGGAACATAGGCACGGTTGGCACCACGTGGTGGAATGGCTGCCAAATTTAGGATCAGCATTGGTGGAGGAGTAATCGACGCTGATTATACTGGAGGAGTCAAGGTTATCCTAATGAATCATGTAAACCAAGATTGCCAGGTTCGCAAAGGAGACCGAATAGCACAAATGATCATTGAGAACATACACATAACTGAAGCGATTGAAGTTGACGGACTACTAGAAACTGCAAGGGGTAGAGGCGGATTTGGAAGCACGAATGTATCACCTAGGCGATCAGCTGCAACAAAGACCCAGGTAGTGGTTACATACTTGTAAGCGAACCAGGCCGAAAATGAGTTTCTTGATGAAATGGACCATCAAGCAAGACAAGAAAAACTGATACTCCTAATATCTAATGCTATAATGTCCAAGGTTGATATTAGGAAATATGACCAAACATTATTAAAAACCATTAAGAGGCAGGCCCGAACGATCAGGACTAGCAGGAACACACGCAAAAACTGGAAACGTTAACCAAGGAGGGCGAACTATTACCAAGTCACAGGGCAGTAACTGAAGGAATGATATACTATAAGAATCTCCTATACATTCCAGAGAATGAACAGCTGCAGACAACTATAGCCAAAGGTCGCCACGACTCTAAGGTAGCAGGGCACTTTGGACAGGAGAAGACTCGGGAAATTGTTACCAGAGACTTTTATTGGAGAGGGCTGACAGCATAGATAAATGACTACGTACGGTCTTGCGATGAATGTCAACATAATAAATCCCCAAGATATGTGCGGTTCGGTCTGCTGCAGCCTCTAGAAGTCCCGTTTGCATCCTCGTCATCTATATCTACTGACTTCATCACAAAACTACCCGAATCACAAGGAAGAACACAAATTATGGTCGCCCTGGATCGATTTACAAAGATGGATCACTTCATAGGTCTGGAAAGTAATGCAACAGCAAAAGAAGAGGCAAATGTATTCTGGAGGGAAGTCTGGAAGCTCCAAGGTCTTTAGGCAGAAATCATATCCGACATGAATACAAAATTCTCTGGAGAATTCTGGGAGTCCCTATGCAAAAGCCTAGGGATAAAACGAAGGATGTTAACCGTGTACCACCCCTAAACTGACGGACAAACTGAAAGGACCAACTAAGTGCTTGAAGAATACCTTAGGAACTTTGTCAATTATGATCAAACGGACTGGTACTAGTTGCTCCCACTAGCCGAGCATGCCTACAACAATTCGGTAACAAATGCTCATTGCATGTCACCCTTCTATGCAAACTATGGATTCCATCCACAAACAGAATGGATGAAGGAACGTGAAGCCCAGAATCCAAGCGCCCAGCTATACACACACTAGATGCAAACAATACACCAATAGGCCAGAGAAGCGTTGGAACAAACACAGGAAAATATGAGCAAATATTACAACTGCAAGGCTAAGCTGCAGCCAGACATCAAGGTCGGGGACCTGGTCATGTTAAATGCAAAAAACATATGCACCAAGCGACCCTCGAAGAAGCTTAGCCCAAAGCTATATGGCACGTTTAAGGTATTGGAAAAAAGGGGAGAACGTGCCTACAAACTCGAAATATCCCCAAGGTGGAAAATCTATGCGATATTTCTTGTATCACTGTTGGAACCCTATCGGAAATCCAATCGACCAGCAAGGGAACTACCTCCATGTGAGCCAGAAGAAATCGATTCAGATTTTGAATGGGAAATCGAGAGAATAATTAAGAGTGAAATAATCTCTTATACCCGGCGTGTGAGTGGACGGAACCGACAGATACGTGAGTTACAGTATTTTGTGAAGTGGACTGGGTGTTCTGAAGATGAAAATACTTGGGAACCACCAGACCACTTAGAGCATGCGCAGGAATTGGGGGAGGCATTTCATAGGGAGAATCCGGATATGCCAAAGCGGGCAGATCTTGAATGACAAGGAAAAGGTTTTCCTAGTGTGGCCAAGCAAACGTGATAGGTTTTTTACCCTACCAAGTCGAGTTCAAAAAGGAGAAGTTTATTTTATTTTTAATATTTAATTTTGTGTTTTATTTTGGATAAAAGAAAGTGTAAAGAGGGTAACACCTACAAAAGCGATTCAAGACGAACCCTCGGAGGAGGAAGCTCATGTTAGGCACATGTGTATGAGGCACTGAATTCAGTACTGGATTCATACGAAAAATACGCTGAAAAACCTACTCATACCCCTCCGGCCCCGTTGTTGGGCCCGCACGTCACCTGCAGCACCTATGGCAAACACGTCCCCTCACTAAAAAGTCCAAAATTGGCTCCTCCCTCGTAACACCATATACGTTGTCGTCGTCCGTCCGACCAGATGCTGTACGCAGGGTATATGAGGAGGGAGGCTCGTCCGAGCAAGTGCACCTGGACCCAAGTGCATCGGACCAGTGCCCGCAGAGTTATGACCATTCCCCTACCGCCTGCGCAGGGGATGGACAAAAGTGACGGGACGCTCCAAACGAAATCGACAATATGTTAAGTGGGTTCCAGGGAAACACTGAGAACACACTTTGACCCTGATTGCAGCCTAGAAAGGTCCATAGACCTATCGGAACAAGTCGATAAGGAGGGGCGGAGCGAAACCGATATGGTATTGGACCGATCATGAGCTCCAGTCATCCTGAAAGCCGTCTGCAAGCCGCCAGTAGTATCTGGAGGAAGCAGATTGGTCGACAACCATGCTGGCCACTTAGTGTTCTAAGAAACCATTGGTAGATCCTATGATGGACTGCTTGGTTTAAAAGGCAGAAGAAGGAACAGCGTCTCAGACTGATAAGGGTACCACACCCTCAGGGAAAGCTGATCTCTGAGGTGTCCGTAAGCCGTTGGGGGGAACGATATTCTCAGGGTCAAATCACCTTCGCACTCGGATCATTAAAGATAGTTTGTAAGAGAAAGTACATAGTTGTATAGAAATTAGTGATAGTCCGCGAACACTCAGACACGGGATATAAATATCGAAGTGCCTCATGAGCTTTAGCCATCATCAAGCAACAGACAAGAGATCTTATAAATATCATAAGTTTTACTTCAAAAATCTTGTCCTACAAGCCTTTCTAGACAATCTCCGTTTACGAAGAAAGATTTAAGACTAGTTCGATTCGCTTGCCCTTAGAATCGACTACCCTTAACAATACCACTTTAAAATACCTATATTTTATTGGGATTTCCTTGGTAGTTTTTCAGGGTCAAACATGTTGGCACTAATGTTTCTTACAATGTTTTCCCTATTTTGATACTGAGTACAAGGAGGATACGCACCTGTATAAATAGCTGGTTGTCACCTACTTTGTTTTAGTTACTTAAGCACAAGAACTACTACCAATCTACCTTCATACTACAATACTCCTCATACAAGCGTGCACATAGTATACTCTTAATACTGTGTTGTATTTTTGTACTTAGGCTATAAGATTGTACCAATACACATAATTTAAACTAGATGCACCTTGCAATACTGTTTACCTACAGGTTTTCCAGTGCCTTCAGAACAGCACCAAGGCAAACAAAGCCATATTCTTTATTAGTACCCTTTGGCACTCAAGAGTATCCCAAAATGAGAAGAACAAACAGAGGTCAAACAAGGACTATCACTATTGTGAGAAAAAATAGACACTATTCTAATAACTACACAGAGAACAAGAAGATCTGGAGGACACAGCGGCAAGGAAATGGCGGCCCGAGCAGATTCTATAGACCTCAGAATATTGGCAGAAGCTACCATACCTAGAGGGAGACAATACACATACCAAGTAGTTTGTGATAGTTAACAGAAATGATCTAGGATTCAGTAGAACCCAATCACAAGTCCAAGAGGTATATGATATTGCAAATACATATAAAGCTAAAGTGCATCAGGTAGTAGGCTGTGTGAACAGTTATACAATAGAGTCTAAACAATAGCCTGTATCGCTATAGTATGAAAGGGACACCTGCTACCAGGAGAATATAAGGAGAGTACTATAGAATAGTCTATAGATAGAAGGAGTCACAAATAGTGACTAAGCACTAAGTATTTCACATGACTGAGAGTTATGGGTTGTGAGGTTTGGATATTTCGCACTATCACTTATTAGATATTTGGGGTTTCACATGAGTCATACTAGTGCAAGCATTATTATATGGTGATTGGTTGATGGTGAGCATGACACACACTGGTGAGTCATATGATGTTATGAGATTCACATGTGACTCAATTTATAAGTCATGGGTTTCATGCATTTGACGACATCAAGACTAATGTCAGGTTATATGAGTCATAATTGGTTTGCGTAAGTCGTACAGTTGACTCATTGAAGTCTGCTGATGGGCTTCATGCTATGAGAGAGTACAAGGCATAGGGGTTGTGTGACTCATAGGTATCAGTAACCATGGTTAGGGTTGAGGGAAGAGTGCCTATATATATACCTGTAGGCGGTATGTAGCTAGGTTTCCTTCCTAGGTACCCAGCCTTCTTAGGGGCCTTATTCTTTCCTATGTTGAAGATTTTGCATTGACTGTATCTTCCTCCTCCTACTGCCGCAATGGTTAGCTACTGCAAGCGGCTTTCTCCAAGATCAAGCGCCACGGTGCAGCGGGCAATGGTCCCTTTTCAGTTCCTAAGACGGAGCTTATCCACTGGCGCACTAAGAACCAGAGGGGCTCTCCTAGCATCATTCCCATACACTTGGATGGGCAGGTCTTCCATCCTGCCAACTCTCTCAGGTGGCTCGGCTACTGTCTCACCCCATCCCTTTCCACCTCTACTCCTTTCTCCAAACGTCTTGACCTTGCTCAAGGTGACTGTGCCACTGTCCGCAGGCTTTCCCTACCAGGGGCAGGCCTTTCCCCCCACCTGTGGCACCGCCTCGCCGTCTCCCTTCTTCTCCCCATTGATACCTATGGGGCTGACCTCTTTGTACCCTCCAGCGGTATCTTACAGCACATGAACCTCTTGTGGCACCAGATCCAGAGATGGGTTACCAACTGCCTCTGCTCGATCAGACACTCTGTCCTCTTCCTGGTGAGCTACACCCCACCTATCGCCCTCCTCTGCACCTACCACCGCGTAGGCTTGCTGGACTAAGACTGGTGTGCACCCCCCCCCACCATGAACACTGTCGCAGGGCGGCTCCCCCTTGGACTTTCCCTTTCTCCTCCAATCCTGTGCTCCTGACTTATGGCGTCACCTCGCTAGATGTCACCAGCCCAATGTCAACCCTCTCCACTGGAAAACTGCTCCTCCCTCACTGTCTATCTGCAAACACCTCTCTGTGGAATCGATGGCCCAGCTTATCCTCCCCATCTGGGAATGCTTGTCCTTCGCTCCTATACCACACGCAGATCTCGCACACTTCTGTCTTCCCTCCCCCCCGCTATCTGCTGGGCGAGCCGCCTACACCGGCCCTAGGAGGCGGGCCCACCAGACCCTTATCACGGACTGGGGAGATGCCTCTCCTCCCCGACCCTACAACCTCTATAAACTGTCCCTGTCTCCAAATCCCTTTATGGGCCTGGCCTAGTTCATGGCAGGCCGTATTCATCAGATGTGTGCCCACAAGAGCTACCTGGCCCTCCACACCTCATGGGCCTCAGTGGGGGAGCCCACCCTCTGTTCACAATGCTGGGACTATGAGGAAGACTCTCAGTATGGCATACTTTCCTGCTCGGCCAACGCCGATGCCTGCAGGCGCCACCTCCAAGGCCTCATGGGCATAGGCCCGACCGACCCCATCTGGTCCTCCATACCACTCCTCGTCAACCTGGTGTCCTATTTACGTGAGATGCAGGAGGGCTTCCCCCCCGACATGCTGCTGTCGCCACCCTCTTTTCCGCCTCACTTGATCCTCCCCATGTTCGTAGAACCTGGGGGTTTTCCTTACTTGAAGGCTTGGTTTTGTAACTTTCCTTGGCTGGTTTTACCTTAGTTGAATTTACCGTTCGTGGTGTATGGATAGTTACCTGCCCAGTTGGAGCTTCTAGGTGCCTATGGTTTCATTTGTTTTTAGTTTTTGGGATTAAGATTTTGTTTATACCATAGCTAGTGCTTCATACAACTCTTGTACCTTAAAAACGAATATATAATATAAAAAAAAAAAAAAAAAAAAGAAAAAACGGTATGTAGATAGGTCAGCCTCCGAACCTCCTTTCCTTTGCGTAATTGAAAACCCCACACCGCGAGTCTTTTTCAGGATTCTTCCATACTCCCTCCCCTCCCCTATCATGATGCCTTTGCCTAAGGGGGTGATTGCTACCCTCCCCCTCATCACCACTTTGACTTCTGTTGGTTTCGCCTGGTCTGTTTTGTTCTTAGAGAATGATGGTTCCACCTCCCCCACCTCTCACCACCTTCACTTTGCTACCTAGCTTAGCATTGGCACGGACAGCAACAGTTCTCATCAGGTTCACAGTCTGACCTGTCAGTATCGCATATCCTCCTAATACGGCCCCTGCAGTTTGGTGACAGTAATGTGGAAAGCGTCAGTTAGTAGCGCTACTGTCTTCACTTACATCAACGATATTCTTCTTTACGATTCAGGAAAGCATTAGCCATGGTCTGGCTGGTTGCCTTATTCTGGATTTTGCCTCACCCCTCCTCCTCCTTCTCCCACGGTTGCATCAGCTCGTGCCCTTACTACCACCCCCCTCTCATGGCTGGTATCTATCTCTCTGCAGGGCTAGGTATCCCCTCTGCTAGTGACTGTCGCCAACAGTTGCATGGCCCCGAGCCCCCTTCATGGTATTGTCCTGTCTCTTTGTTGGTGAATTACTTTGGTTTTACTTTGGCTCTGGTAGATTTCATTAGGTAATGGTTTCTACCATCTATCATTAGTCTTACTTTTGCACTTGCTTCTTATTAAGCGTTTATTTAATAGTTAGTTTTGTGTTCCTTTCTGCTTCGCGTTGACGTGCCGTGATTGAGATTTCACCGTGGGTATTCCTTACACATTTCTGCTACCTGCTTCTTACTTTCTACCAGTTGTCTCCTTAGCCAAATACGGGTTTAATTGCTTGTGGACGAGATGTGTGGTTAGGCACATACCACAGGGCCCTTGTTGTACTGGTATTGATCCTGGGGGTCACGGGGGAGTTTTGACCTTAACGTTTTCTTTACGCCATATCTCAAGATTCATGCAAAGTTCTTGAATATTAACAAGTAATTATATGACAAAAAAAAAAAAAAGAAATAAAAAAATAGAAAAAACAGCCTGTAGGTAGGTTATTGGTTCAGACTACGTGCCTATTTCAATTACCTTCACCCATCCTTCAGTGGTCCCACAAACTCTGACCCCCAACTTGGCCTTGATTGAGTGGACTGCCCTGGGTGAGGAGCTCAAGGTTTTCCATATCCCTGCACCCCGCTCCCTCATGACCTCCTCCTTCCTAAGTATCTAGTTCCATCGTCACTCTTCTCACCTTTCCTCTCTACTCTGCCAGCTCACCCCTGTGTCCTCTCCCTCCCTCCACACAAAGCCATGGCGGTCCCCTCTACTGTCCACCATGCACAGGGTGTTCCACTCTGCTTGTCTTACAGTCAGATGCTCTGACTGCCTGCCTTCAGCTCTGGAGGCTGCTCCCCTATCCAACTGAGGGTACTAGAAAGTGATCAAGGCAGCAAGGAGAACTCACTGGTCTGACCTCCTTCTAAATAATACGCCTTATAATTTTTCAATTACTAAAAGGCTGGCTCTCGGCAGGCCTACCCCGCATTTCCCCTCTCGCTTAGGGGGCAATACTCCTGAGGGTATGAATTAGGCCCTCCTCGACCATATTTTCCCTCCTCGCCCCCGTTGTTCCCTCTCCTCCAATCTGCGTCCTCAGGTGAACTGCCTACCCCTGACTACAGAGGAAGTGGCATCCAACCTCACTCTCTCCTCCTCCTCTTCTGCGCATATACCTGACATGATTCCTCACTCTGTATGGAAAAAGGTGCCTGCAACAAACCCCCTAATCCTAATGTCCATTATTGGCCCGATCCTACAGTTCGGCTTCTATCCTCCCTCTCTGAAGTAGGCGAAGGGAGTTATCCTAGATAAGCTTGGCAAACCTCCTATGATTCTCCCTCTTCTATTTGCATCATCGTCCTCCAGCAAACCCTGTCCTAAATTTTGGAAAGGGTAGTTGCCTCCTGCCTCCAACCTAGTGCCTGTGCTGTTAGTGTCTTGAGCCCTAATCAATGCGGCTTGCTCCCTGGTAATTTCTTCTTTTGATGCCTCGTCTTCCTTGGTTCAGACTATCCGCTCTTCCCAACGCCCGCACCTCAAGGTGTCTACACTGTTTTTAGACATCAAGGGGGGTTTTGACAACCTAGACTCTAATTTCTTGGCAGAGTCCCTCAAGTATAAAAGGGTTAACCACTATCTTGTAGCCTGGGTCAGGTGCTGCCTCACTGGGAACACTTGCTCATTGGTGTTTGAGGGTGCTCTGTGAACCTTTTCTCCCATTTCTGTAGGAACCCTACAAGGCTTCCCATTGTCTCCCTGTTGTTTGTTATTAATATTTCGACCCTACATTTCTGTGTCCCTAGGGGGCTTACTCTTTCTTATGTTGATGATTTTGCCATTACTGTGGCACCTACTTCCTATCGGAGCAATATTCGCCCTCTGCAGCTTATTTATGCCTGCCTGAAGTGCATGGCCTCAAGGTATAGTATATCCTTTTCTGTTCCTAAGACTCAACTGATGCACTGGAGGATGCCACTTCAGTGTAGAACTTATGGTACTTCCCTTATTGCTATTGATTTTATTCATTTTGCCCCTCAGTCCCAGGCCCGCTGGCTGGTCTACTGGTTTACACCCTCCCTCTCTACTCATGTTCACTTCTCCCGCGGTCAGTCTTCTGCCCCTAGTGCTTTTTCCACTATTCAGCGACTCTTCCTCCCAGGGGCTGGCCTCTCCCCACACCTGTGCCACAGCCTGGTGGTCTCGCTCCTGCTCCAGATTCTCCTATATGGTGCTGCCCTGTTGGTTCCTTCCTGCTCCCTGCTGCATTACATAGAAGTTTTCTGATGCTCAGTTCAAAGATGGGTCACTAACTGCTTCCGGACCACGCACATCCCAATCCTCCTAGCTGAAGCATGTCAGCTCCTAGTGTCCTCCTTAGCTAGGCATCGACCCCACTTGGCTGTACTATGTCTGATATGCCTCCAGCCACTGGCAAGCCGTTCTGCTGCACGCATTCCTCCTGACTTCTCCTCTCTGCTACACTTTTGTGCCCTTGATTGTTACTGCCACCTCGGTAGCCGCCTTCAACCCCACGTCATGCCTTAGAATTGGCAAAATACTGCCCCCTCTCACCCATTATGCACACACCTCTTGATTGATTCCTTAGTTCATCTCGTGCTATCACTCCTTGGCTCGCTCTCCTATGCCCAACTAATATGTACTGACCTAGTGCCCTTTTCTTCACATCTCCCACGCACTGCTGCCATGACTTCAGCTTATTGCGTCCTCAGTCAGAAGGTTCTTGATCTGCTTCTGGAAGACTGTTTTACTATGGCACTACCTCCCAAGTACTATCATTTTCCTAGACACTTGTTGGCCTAACCTTTTATGGGCCTAGGGAAGTTTATTGGTGGGAGTGTAGATTAGATCCCTTCCCACAATAGCTGCCTTGCGGCCCACCCCCACAGGTAATTGGTTGGCCGCTCTACAATCTGCCTTCGATATGGGGATAATGATGAGACTTTCAGCTATGCTGTCATCTCCTGTCCCTCAAAGCTCCTGGAGTGGTCCAGCCTCTTCCTAGGCATAACTGATTTTGGACCTAAAGCACCCCTTTACCTTTTTCTCTTCCCCTGCTTGTTGCCCTTGGTTGCTTTATACCTAAGACCGGTACGCTTTCCCTCCCCTCATGTCTGCCCCAGGGCATCACTCGCCTTCAATAATAGTTTACCCCTTTTCCACTTCCTCTTCTCTGGCCCTACTCCTTTTGTCTTCCTATTCACCTCAGCCTCTCTAGCTAGTATTTCCATTTTCTTTGGTTCCCTTGTGGTGCTGTAAAAGGTGTATTTTTACTTTCTAGTTGCAGCTTAACCTGTTGGGTTTTGGTTAGTTTCGTTTACTTTCCTTAGTTAACCATATGTGGTAACATGTCTTGTGTGAGGTACTATTAGCAGCTTTGGAGGTGTTCTTTCCTTTGTTTGTTTATTTTGGATTCAAGGTTTTCTTTATGCCATATCTCATGATGCATACAAGTTCTTGTATCTTAAGAAGTAATACATGAAAAAGAATAAAAAAAACATTGAGAAAAAAAACGGCCTATAGGTAGGTCCCCCCACTGCCTGCTGTTATGGACCTCGCTGGTGATTAGAGTGCCACTCTGGGGCCTCAGCCTGTCGACCTCTCACTCGCACATCAGTCTCCTGCCATCCTCTCCCTTCATCCAAACTTTAATCGTGAAACACCCTGGCCTGGTAGGTCTTGTAGGACTCTTCCATCTTGCCCTCAACTTGATCGGCCCCACCCTTCTCACACTACTTGTCTGCCTTGGCGTATCGCCTTGAATCAGGGTATCCTCTCCTCTTGGATGCCCACTCCTCTACTACTTGCTCTCATCATAGTTCGGGCTCTTCCCGATATTATCTTACACCTGTCCATCCTCTCCCACCCCTCAAGTACACTCTCTTCCTTCTTATATTCAGCACAACAGCCTTGGGTACTGGAATGTGTTCATTTCCTTATTTAATTTCTTTGCGGTGGTATCCCTTCCTCCCTTAGTTGTTTATTTGCAAGATCACACAGTTTATTAGGGGCATCTTCACATATTTCCTTGGGTTTACTTCCTTTTACCCGCCTTCCACTTAATCAGGCTCCGCCAGGGTCACCTTATATGTTTCCTCTACTTTGTTGAAGTCCTGTATTATTCTTTCTGTCTTCTGCACCAGGCAGGATGTCAAGGGCTTAGATTTTTTCTACTGCTCAGCAGCATTTGGATATTCCTTTCCCCAGTTTAGCATCCTCAATTCCTACAGTACCTGGGTTTCACCTACTTCTCCCTATGGTATAGTCCCCTCAGTTGTTTTGTTTCTCTTGACTTTGCTGTCCTTTCCCTAGGGGACCTCAATATGCATCTTCAAGCTGCAAACCCTTTGCGGGAGTTTTCTCATCAGGAGTTGTAAGCCTCATCCACCAACACTGACAGGGCACTCACTACTTTGAGCTTCTCCCTCTTGAAAACCTGCGGTTATTTATGCGGTTTCCTCTGTGGGGCTCCATGCGCCCCTGTGTTATTGATCTTGATTTTGTTTCCCCAGCTCTTACAATGTACTACCAGTTTTGGGACACCCCTCTCTCGTTCCCTGGTTCTGATTATGTCCATATATCTCTTGTCTTTACTCATCCTTCAGTAGTCACACAGGCTCTGTCCCCAAACTGGATTCTGACTGAGTGGCCTGTCCTGGAGGAAGAGCTGAAGGTTTTTTTTGTCCCTGCACCACCCCATCTCCCCACATCCTCCTGTTTAAGTATCTGTTTTGACCGGCACTCATCCTTAATTTGCTCTATGTTCTGTCAGCACACACCCGTCTCCCGCCCCTTCCTCCATACTGAGCCCTGGTAGTCCCATTTGCTGTCTACCCTGTGCATACAGTTGGACTCCACCGGCCCTAAGGCTAGGCAGCTGGACTGACTACATTCC
Organism: Tuber calosporum; assembly: GCA_003316355.1. Taxonomy (NCBI): domain Eukaryota; kingdom Fungi; phylum Ascomycota; class Pezizomycetes; order Pezizales; family Tuberaceae; genus Tuber; species Tuber calosporum. The sequence continues at coordinate 113,729 of QFET01003647.1, forward strand.
CCCTAGGAGGCTGTATGTCTCTCCAACCGAGGGAATATCAAAGCCCTTAAGGCTGCGATAAGGGCCTACTTGTCTGTCCTCCTACTTACTAACACCCTCTGCACGATTTGGAGTACCCTAAGGCTGGCCCTTAGCTTCCTAACTCCACGTTTCCACTCCATACCAGGGGCCGATATCCCTGAAGGTATGAACCAAACCCTCCTGTTCCAGTTTTTCCCTCCTTACCCAGTAAGTTCTCTCACTCTCTCTTGCGTCCTTTTGTGGACTGCCCTCCTAAGTCTTCTTCAGTAGTGACGTCCAACCTTGGTGTCTCATCCTCCGCCTCTGTATCCGGTCCCGAAACAATCCCCTACTTTGTCTAGCAGAAGGTGCATGCAATCAACTCTGTTATGCTTACCTCACCCTCTGGCCCCCTGCTGCAGTTTAGCCTCCATCCTCCATCACCACTAAAAGCGAATGATGTGATTCTGCACAAGCCAGGTAGGGACTTCTATGATTTCTCTTCCTCCTTCCACATCATCGTCCCCCTCCAAATCCTCACCAAGATCTTGGAAAGGGTTGTGGGCTATCGCGTCGAACCTATTAAACATACCATTGGGCTCTGGAGCCCTAATCAATTCGGCTCCCTTCCTGGTCTTTCCTCCTTGGACGTCTGAGCCTCCTCGGTCCAGACAATCCGCCACATCCAATGCCTGTGCCATAAGGTGTCTACTTTCTTCCTTGATATCAGGAGGAGTTTTGACAATCTGATTATTTTTTCTTGGCACAGTCCCTCAAGCATAAAGGTGTTAACCACTACCTTGTGGCCTGGTTCAGGTCCTTCCTCACTGTGCGCACATGCTCCTTGCTGTTTCACAGTTCTCTGAGGACCTTTTCACATGTTTCTGTTGGCACCCCTCAAGGGTCACCAGTGTCTCCTTTATTGTTTGTTATTTATGTTTCTACATTACCTTCTTCAGTTCCAAGGGGACTTATTCTTTTCTATGTTGATGATTTTGTTATTACTGTTGCCCCTCCTTCGTACGGGCGCAATTTTCACTCACTATGATTATTTATACCCAGCTGAAGCGCAAGGCCTCCAGGCATTGTGTTTCTTTCTCCTCCCCTAAAATTGAGCTGATGCTATATAGGACTCCACTTCAGTGTAGGTCTTTTGATATTGCTCCTATTGCTATTGATTCTCTCCTTTTTTTTCCTACAGTCCCAGGTCCATTAGCTTACTCGTTTACAAACTCCCTCTCCGCACATATTCACTTCTCAAGTCGCCTTTTACTTGCCCAGGGTCATTTCTCTACCATTCAAAGGCTCTCCCCCTAGAGGCTGGCCTCTATCCGCATTTCTCTAACAGGTTGGCTGGTTCGCTCTTCCTCCCTATCCTCATCGAAGGTGCAGACCTCTTGGTCCCCTCCTGCTCCCTTCTGGACTGTATGGATGTCTTCTGGGGCTCAGTTCAGCGGTGGGTCAGTAAGTGATTCCTATCCACTTCCACCATGATCCTCTCAATGGAGACATGCCTTCCCAATCTTGCATCTTAGGAAGGCATCGGAGCTGGGTGGCTGCTCTCCAATTGGTTTGTATCCCGCCTTAAGATAGCCCTGCTGCAGCTGGCCTTGTTCCTTACCTCCAGTGTCTGCTACGCTTCTGTAAACCCGACTCCTTCTGCCACCTCTATGGGTGTCTACAGCCCAATGTCATGCCCCAATAAAGGCAAACTTCAGCTCCATCCCCACCAGAACGCACACATCTCACAATTCACACTCTGGCTCATCAGGCACTACAACTTTTAGACTCGCTCTCCCACACACCCTTGATTACGACTGACCTACTGTCCTTGCATCCTCATCTTCTGCCTTAAACAGCTATTACCACTGCATATGGCTTTCTGTGCTAAAAGGCCACTGACCTACTGCTGGAAGACTGGCTCGCCATAACTCCCCCTTCTGAATACTATCATTTACCTAGTCGTTTGTCGGCAAAGACTTTCATGGGCCTAGGGAAGTTTATTGCTGGGTATGGGTACCAGAAGAGTTTGTTCAAGAGCTACCTTGCATCCAACACCTCCTGGTATTTGGGTGGTCTTTGTACCCTCTGCCCCCACTGTGGGGATAAGGATGTGACTTTCAGCCAGACCATCCTCCGCTATCTCTCAAGGCTCCTTGAGCGGTCAAGCCTCCTCCTATTCATTAAAGACATTAGACATGAGGCCTTCCGGTAGTCTTCTCTCTGACTACTTGTTACACTCAGTCGCTTTATCCGTGAGAGTCGCACCGCCTTCGATCAGCTCATGCATCCCCCTAGGCCTTGCACGCATCTATCATGGGCTTCCCCTCTTCCACTTCCTCTTCTGTTGGCCCTCTTCTTCCCTCTTCCTCTCCGCCTAGGCCTCTTTAGCTAATATATTCATTTGCTTTAGCTCATTTGTGGTACTGGGTGAGATTTTTTTTTTTTTCGGGTTACAGGTTTGCCCTTATGGCTTTAGCTAATTTGTTTTACTTTATTTTGTTAACTGTAGGTGGTAACGTATCTTATGTGAGGCACTATTAGGAGCTTAGGAGGTGTTATTCCTTTGTTTGTTTGTTGTGAATTTAAGGTTTTCTTTACCCCAAATCACATAATTCATGCGAGTTCTTGTACCTTAATAAGCAATACATGAAAAAAAAAAGAAAAAAAAAGAAAAATGAAATAAAACTACCTTCTGGTAGGACAGGCTCTGCACCTGATATCCTCCTTGTGTTTGAAAAGTAAACACTATGAGTGTTTTTTATGATACTTCTACTCCCCTTCTCCCCCACTATCTTGGCTCTTTTGCCTAAAGGTGTGATTGCGACCTTCCCCCTCGTCCCCTCTCTGACTTCTGATTGTCTCGTCTAGTCAGGCTTGTTCCTAGAGGATGTTGGTTCCTCCTCACCCATCCTTCTGCCTTCGCTTTGATACCTTGCTTAGCGCTAGCACAATCGGCCACAGCACTCATCTCATTTACAGTCTGCCCTGTTAGCATCAGATGTCCTGCGAATAAGAAGCCAACAGTTTGTTGTACAGTATTGTGGAAAGCTTTGTTTAATAGGGCTACAGTCTTCACTGCAGTCAGCAGTGTTTGTCTCTACGATACAGCAAAGTAGTGGCCATGGTCTGGCTGGTTGACTGTTTTTGGTGTTTGCCTCACTCCTCCTCCGCCTCCTTCCTGAGTACTTTTGATTGGTTCCCTTACTACCAACCCCCTTTCATAGTCGGCATGCATCACTCAGCCGGGCTAAGGATCCCCTCTGCTAGTGTATCTAACTCAAAGTAACATAGCTACAAGGCCTCTTCCTGCTATTGAACTATTTCGTGGTTGGTTGTTTACTTTTGTTGCACTTTGGGTCAGGTGATGTAACCTACTCCCAAGTTTCTTGAAAATCCCAAATGGGCTTCAAAGATACAATTAGGATAGGGAGAGAAGCGTCAATGGATAGGTGTTCAGTAGACAGGTTAAAAGGTAAGGAACTAATGGAGTGACTGTTCAACTTGTAGTTTTGAAGATGATAGTCCTGTGAGGCTTGAGCGTCCGAATACTTAAGGGATTGCAGGCTCTATAAATACAAAAGATTGTAGTTAGGAAATATTAACAAAAGCACAACTATCCTGTCCAATAACATATTAACAGAGGCAGCATAACAACTTAACTATATTCCTAAAACAAAGGGTTAACCATGGCAGGATAGAGCTAAGAAAACAAGTAATAGAATCTAAACAAGAAGGAACAAGAGATCGCTAATACTATACAAATCCAGTAGGTATAGTAGGAGGATAGAGATACTCAAATGGGTAGAAGTACGCAGGGGGCAATGATAAGTGAATCAAGCAAACAATAACCAAGTAGGAAGGGACAACCAAATAGTTTCGCTTATTAGATATTTACTCAAATAAGTATTAACCAACATCAAGTCAGTAGTAATAGTAGAAAAATAGTAGGATTATGTTACAGATAGTTTCCTTAGGTCATGGTTTTCTCCATCTGGAATTAGGCTTTCTTTTGCACTAGCTTCTTATAAAGCGTTTATTTAGTGACTTGTTTTCTTTTACTATCAGCATCACATAGGCATGTAGTATTTTGGGATGTCACTATGAGTTTTCTCTATGCTTTCCTGCCTTGCTGCTTCTTACTTTCAACCTGTTATCTCCTTGGCCAGCTTAGAGTTTGTCTGCTTGAGGGCGCGATGTGTGGTTAGGCACATATTAAAAGATTCTAGAAGTACTGGTTTTGATCCCAGGAGTAAAGGGGGTGTTTTGACAGGAAGGTTTTCTTTACGCCATATCTTACAATGCATGCGATGTTCTTGTACCTTTAAAATTAATTACGTGATATTAAAATGAAAAATAAAAAACAAAAAATGAAGCAAACAGTGAATAGGCAGGACTCTTCAAGCAATACTATAATTTATTTCCTACAAAATTACTTTACACTTCTGACACTATTGACTTTGTACGATGGGAGCCAAAAGACTTTAGCTATCAATACAATATTGGCATAGGCCTTTGTACTATGTTGGACCTTTGCGTATACTGTTGGTTGTGATATTACGGCTGCCATAGTAGTTGAGATTAGGACTATCAGGCTGACGAGCTTAGGTTACGAATCAGGATATATATTACAACCCATTTGTTATTAATATATTTGCAGAGACTTAGTTACCTATTGCAATGCAGCCTATCGCAGAAGATCGTGATATTTGATTGTATCACAAAAGGAACATATAACTTGAAGCCCTAGGACCCTCTAAGTCACGATCTCGATCTCACAGAAGGAGAAATCAATACTACGAACCTTTGTTAAGCCTTACAAGAGGCACTGAGAACAAACCTATCACGAAGCCAGTCACAAAAGAGTGGAGACATAGTCAAGCGCGAACCGATATTTCTCATAGGATAACTGTAACCAGAAACAACAAGAACTGTGAGAATAGCCACCCTAGCACCATTTGCTGTACCAAGAGGCGCAGGAATCCAAGTAGCAGGATTCACAACAGCACAATTCTAAGAGCTCTAGACGTTAATCAACAAGGTAAGCGAATCCTGTAACAACGGAATTAATGTGGAAAAACCACCCACGTTTGATGGAGTAAGAACTAAACTACCAACCTTTCTAGTACAATACCAATTGTACTTTGAACCAACTCAAGAAGCCTGCCATCCAGAAGGCATTACCTATGTCATAAACTAGTGCCATCATGCTGCAGTAAGCTGGATAACCGTTTATGCAGAAGGAAGAAAGACACGGAGTTATAATACCAATAACAAATTTACAGTAGCACTCAAAGTACAATTTTGTCATGTAGATAAGGAAAATGCAGTAAGAACAAAGCTTGATACCATGCGACAAGGAAAAGAATCAGTAATGGGATACGGGAACTGGTTCGACCTCATAAATAGAGAAGCCAATGAAGACGATAGTACAGTAAGGTGACACTTCCTCAAATAAATCAATTGGACCCTGCAGGAGGCTTAGGCAGCACACCACATGGTGGCCGCATCTGTCGATGAGATGACAGGTTGGGCAATGGAAAAGGAAAAACAGATCAATATGATAAAATACCCATAGGGAAACAGAAGTATTTCAGTCAGACTACAGGATTTTCAAAGTAATTACAACAGCGCCTAAAAATCTAGCAAAGCATGCCATGCACGGAAGACCCTATGGATCTCGATCTAACATGAAGACTGCCAAGTCTAAACCTGTTCAATCAGGAGTTCAGGAGGGGAGGAACAACAGCCTTTGCCTTGGCTGTACCAAGGCCGGCCAGATAATAAACAATGCTCCAAATGTGTGAGAGGTGAACTACTATTGATATCAGTTCAACAGCAGAAGTAATAACAATAGTTGGAAACTACAAACTAACTAGAAGGAAATGGAGACCTGGGAGGTGACTGAATCGGGAAATGAAGAAAGTCAACAGTACATGATGGTATGAGAGATACGAAAACACAACCCATCGGAATTAGCAACATCAATCCAGCACAAGCAAAGGCGTAAATCTTGCAATAAGCAAAAAAGACTATACTATGGTTAAAATGTCTTTACATGTCAAGAATCAGACTGGGATGAGGAACAGGATGATTGACTCTGAAGTAACAAAACAGTTGATCAACCGAGAAATCATGTAACAAGAGATAAACAAATAAAAAAAAAGGTCAAAATATACGAAATCTACCTTGCGGATGCAGAGCCAAGTGTGCTGCGACCTATTGCCCATAATGCGGAAGCACCCTATGTAGATTAGCAGCCCTAGGGAAGTGGAAACCTTCCAGATCGTAGATCTGTCTAACCATGAAGAAGTACTTATACTGCGATGGGGAAGAATACAAAACCTCAATTTCGATTATAAGAGCAAGAAGATTTCTAACGATTGCAGTAGGTATTCAATGGTATGGCTCGACAACTCTCCAGCTGTGGGCCTTGTCCAAGAGGCAGAAGCCCTGGAAGTGCACTAGACCACATAGACCTTCAAGATTCAGGCCAAGGATGTCCCAAACTTCAAAATTTAAATATTAAGCGGTACGCCAAGAATCCCTAATAGGTGATCAGCTATGGCTGAAGGACATCACCTGTATGTAAATGAAAAGATTACGATACTGGCAAAAGAACAAAGAAGCCTCAGCTCCTGTATCGCTATAGGACTACCATATATCACCTATTGGCCAATGGCGCCACTAAGGTTTTTTTTTTTTATTTAATTCAGTTTTTATCCATGTTTATGGTACAGAATATACATGCAGTGCTAGCTATGGCAGTAAACAAACCTCCTCCCCTGCCCTGACCCTGGAAAGCTATGGAAAAATCATAAGGGAAGCCTGACCCATCCAGTGTAAAAAACCATCCTAACAAGCCGCCACGGAGTAATCACAACCAGAGAGCCAACAAAACCAACATGGAAACAACTCCAAGCCCCAACAGTGAACTAACCAAATGCAATAAAAGAGAACACAAAATAAGAAAACCCCAACACCTAAGACCGAAGTTAAACCAAAGGCCTAGGTACCAGACACAACTAGTTCCAGCTCCCATAATAAGCTGGCAAGGTCACAAAGTAGGAAGACATTCCTGTGGGCATATAGCCCTGCACCGAGGGTGGAAAGGGGCCCCCTCAGAAGAGGAACTTAAAAAAGCGGGGCCAGCTTGTGGCAGGGCCCAGTGCTGAGACCAGAGGATGGAGTGTCAGCCTGGGGGTGGTAGTAAGGTACTAGCTTAAGGGGGGCAGTAAGGTGCCAGCTAGATGAGCAGTAGGGTGCCAGCCGATAAACTATCAGGAAGTGAGGATGGAGGAGGGGTAAACCCAAGGATCAACGGAATCGTGTGCATGGCCATCTAGGCAGTTCTCATCAAAGTAAGGGTAGGGGAATCGACTATCAGAGTGCCAAAGCAACTGTAGGCCTGTAGAATGTTTCCCCCTATTGCAACCCTGTCTCCCAGCCGTATAGGGAGGTCAGAGGGAATTCTCGACTATGCAAATGTTCAGCGAGGCAGAGCAAAAAGCTAAGCGAGGCAAAACAAACGCTGGGAAAGGAGAGGAACCATCATTAAAGATGGCAGAAGAGGAGAGAGGAAACTCAAAGGGGTAGACCCTAATGAGCGCGGAGAGGAGGGAATCATTAAGTGAAATCCCCACCCCGTGGAAAGGCCAAAGTGTGAGGATGAGTCGAAACGAAAGTGGTGATGATTTCTCATGCTGTGGAGATTAAGATCGCAGGATGTGTAGAGGAGACGGAGGATGATGGCGCCACACAGTTGATTGGCAGTTCAATATCAGATTACTGTCAATGCGGAAGTGATTGATGCCAATTATACCAAGGAAATCCAACTGGTACTGGTCCACAGCGGAATAAGCGAACACCTAATACACCCAGGGGATTGCATCCTACAAATAATATGCAAAAATTATCATAGGACTATAAAAGGAAGGGTACTAATTAGCATGAACGATGGGAGTGAAAGCAGGATTTGGAAGCCTCAACAACCCAAAACACCAAAGATTTGATATCCGAGATAGCTCTGCCTCTTGGTTCAAGAAGTTGTACCAACATGGTATAGTCACTTAAATCGACAAATGGGATTCCACATCCAAAGAGCCCTATAAAATTGAAGATATTAATATCAGTACTCAGTTAGCTATCAGGACAATGAAGGAACAAACAAAAGCGAAGATAAAAGAGATCATACACCTGAAATATCATCAGTGGCCGGATATATTCCTAGCAGAGGAAAAGACTCAGTGATCACTTTATCGCTCAAAGGTTTATCTAGAAATCCACTTTAAGAAAGGAAAGACAGTACCAGCAAGACAGTTATACCCATTGGGGGAGAAAGAGGTTCAAGCCGTAATGGAATATTTTTGTGTCAACAAAAATCTGGGATGAATTCAAGATTCATATAGTAAGGCAGGATTTCCAATTCTATTTGTTTAAAAGAATGATGGCAAACTATAACTATGTGTAGACTTTCGCATGCGAAACAAAGTTACTAAAAGTGACCTATAGCAACTCCAACTAATAGGAGACATCCTCGATAGGCTGTGGACAGCCAAGTTATTCACAAAACTCTATATCTACAATTCCTATCATAACATCAGAATTAAGGGCAGAGATGAATAGAAAACTACTTACACATCAAAGTACGGAATATACTAATACACAGTTATGCCATTTAGATTGAAGAATCCACAAGCACAATTCCTAAAATGGGTTATCATGATCCTGAGTCCATACCTAGAGCTATGTTGTATCATCTACCTACAGTAGATCCTAATATACTCAAAAAATATGGAACAATATCAGACCTATATGCAGAAGATTATGGGAGTATAAAGAGAGGAAGAACTCACACAGAAGCCTTCTAAATGCCAATTTCCCAAAGAACGAAAAGAACATCTACAGTTTATCATTGACAACAACGAGTCAGTATTGATACAGTCAAAACCGTAGCAATATGGGAATGGAAGCTATAAGAAATTAAAAAAGGCACCTGATGCTTTATGGGATTCTGCAACTTCTGTTGTAAGGGCATAGAAGGGTTTAGCTATTGAGTCAAACCCATCTATGAACTAACAGAAAAGGAAGCCAATTGGAATTGGACAAAAAAACAAGCACTGGCATTTGATCAACTCTGACAATTACTGACCTGGGTACCACTCCTGGTACACGGGGCTACAAGCCAGGACATTATGATCGAAACAGACGCATCTAAGTATGTATTCTCGGGCATACTATTACTGCAAGGTGTGGGTAGAAACTAGCAAACAGTGGCCTCCGATTCAACGACAATATTGCTTGCAGAATAAAAATTACTAGATAGATGACAAGTAACTGCTCGCCATTGTCTAGCCACTGAAGGAATAGAGATACTATGCAAAAGGAAGCTGTGAACACAGTACTGATCCTAAGAGACTATAAAAACTTGGTACCCTTTACTACGATAAAGGAACTCAATCACTTGAAGATTACTACAAGGAAAACTATAAGCCAGTACCATATCATGATACAATATCATCCCGGGAAAGAAGTAGGCAAACTAGATGCCGTTATGTGCAAAGTAGAAGACATTAGTGGAAAAGAGGATGAAATGATCCAATTTATTCAAAAGTTTCTATTACTAATCGAGCAATACTTTGAAGGGGGTGAAGTGGTCAAATTTGTGAAAGAAGACTTTGGGATCAAGGTAGCAAGCACGAAGGACAAGCAGATAAAACAAATCAATAAAGGTCTGGAAAGAGGAGACAACAAGATGAAAGTAGGAGCGCTAAGAGTAAGTCCTAGGAAACAAGAACACCTTTGATATTAAGGAAAGATTTAGGCACCAGCTGAAGAAATAGCAGGGACTACTATTATAGAAATAAACTACAATTTATCAACTGCCCGCTATTAGTGGACAAGCAAACCTACAGACCTGGTGGCAAGAGAATGCTACTGGCCCAGGTTGGGGAAAGATATCAAATAATACATTAACGATGGGGATACCAGTCAAAGGACGAAAGAAATAAGAAAGACACCATATGGGCTATGGCAGTCAAAAAAAGTACTACACCAACTATGAAAATCGATAGCAATAGACTGCATCTCTGATCTTGCGAGATAAGACCCGTATGACGCCACCTTGCTGATTATTGACAGCCTGCTCTAAAAGAGTAATTTTATACTTTGCATCAAAGATCTGAACATCAAAGATTTTATCAGAATATTTTTAAGAAAAATATTTCAACAGCATGGACTTCCACGAGATGTGATCATAGATCGTGGAACACTGTTCACATCAGACATATAGAAGGAAACTGTCAATTCCTTGTCCATGCAAAGAAGATAACATACCATATTCCAACCTCCTATGGATAGGTAAACTAAAATGACTAATGGCATACCAGAGCAATACCAATGGCACCAGGTCAACTATTAGCAGGACAATTAGTCAGAACTGCTGCCGATGGTACAATTTGTATACAAGAATAGAAGACAGAAAACAAGTAAGACCAACGCTTTTTACGCAAATTACAGACAATACCCATAGCATAAGGCGATTGCCAAAATGATTCTAAGTAAACTACAGACAAGGAAGATAGGGGTCAGGTGCAGGAAGTCCTACATCAGGAAATGGTTAGGGCACAATTGCGGCATAAGGAAATCTACGATCAGTACAGAAAATCGGATCAAAAACTAGAGTCAGGAGATACAGTCAGGCTCCTACCAAAAAATATCTGGCCCACTAGACTATGCAGGAAACTGGACTACAAAATAAAGAGACTATTCAAAAAGTCTGGCAAATGTGGGGTCAAGCGCCTATAAAAAGGCTGTGTTCCTTCAGAATAGGATCCACAAGACCATCCACATCTTCCTATTAAAACTATACCTAGACAACAAGATTCTATCATAGACAATATTAACACCACTTCATATAGATATAAAAGGAGAAAGGGAATACAAACTAAAAGAAATTATCGACTCTAGTGAACATAGAAGAAGATTACAATACAGAGCCAAGTGTACTAGCTACTCTTGAGAATATGACGAGACCTGGTACCCTACCAGACACCTCACTCTTGCCAACATCTGCATTGAATATTTCCATCACCAGTACCAAAGAACATTCTGTGTTGGTTACTCAAAGATTGAACCCTTGGAGGAACTTCCAAAGCAACAAACCACCATTGCACACAGCGACTTATGGACCCCTGACCTGAGGGCAATCGAACCTAGAAGCCCCCTTGTGCAACTCAGGAGAGGAGGCACAAACAGGATGAACACAACGCTATTTGATTCACTACCTGTTACACCAATCATTACAACCTTCACTCAAACAATAAGGAAGTATCAAATTTGTTAATAAGGCAATCAAAGTTGACCAAAGTGCAATAATCAATCAAGGAAACGCATTGTATACACTATGTAACCTACTCCCAAGTATCTAGAGAATCCCAAGGGGACTCTGAAGATACTATTAGGATAGGGGGAGAAGGGTCGATGGATAGGTCTTCAATAGACAAGGTAAAAGGTATGGAACTGAAAGAGTGACTGTTCAACTTGTAGTATTAAAGATGATAGTCCTGTGATGCTTGAGAGTCCGAATCCTTAAGGGATTGTAGGCTCTTTAAATACAAAAGATTGTAGCTAGGAAAACTAAACAAATGCGGAAACATCCTGTCCAAAAACATGCTAACAGAGGCAGCATACCATGGTAACCATATTCCGAAAACAGAGGGTTAAAAGCAACAGGATGGAGCTAACAAAACAAGTAATGGAATCCAAACAGGAAGGAACAAGAGATTGCTACTACTATACAAATCCAGGAGGTATAGCAGGAGGATAGCGATACCCAACTGGGTAGAAGCAAAGAGGGGTAGTGATAAGCGAAACAAGGAAAGAATAACCAGTTAGGAAGTCATAACCAAGTAGGAAGGGAGAACCAAATAGTAGCTTTTATCAGGTATAAACCCAAATAAGTAATAACTAACTTCAAGTCAGTAGTAATAGTAAAAACATAGTAGGATTCTATTACATTCCCGTTAAAAGAATTAAAAACATATAAAACAATAAGGAATATACTAAAGGGCTTAATGACCAACCCGCCTTTGGAGCATTCCACTCAATTTCAAAACATATAACTTAATCTGTAAACATATATCCATCACTGGTATCAGGACATTACACCATTATAAGCCCCATAGTAGCGAAGAAAATACCATGAAGCAGTTAGCCTTCTATCACATATTCATCCAAGGTGGAGAGAGTTGTGCTGGTATCGGATTTTGAGTAGTCAGAGTCTTGGAGAGGTATTCAAAATCCGTCAGGGTCAAGCTCAGGTGAGAGGGAGGCATAGTCTGGTTTCTGTAGTGTCCAGGCAGAGAATGTCTCGCCATGGGACTAAGGGAGTCTGAAAGGTATAGATTCATTGTAGGTATTGAACCAGTAGGATCCGATGAGGGTGCTGGCGCCTTCTAGGTTGTAGGGGGGTTCCCATATTGCTTCAATTTCATCATAGCCTTTCCAATGGATCAAGAACTTTCTCTTAATGCGATAGATTCTGTCTTTGAGTATCTTCTCAATTTCCCATTGCTCTTATCCACTGGCATCGATGGGGACAGGTTCTTTGGATATGGGCCAGGTGTACTGCGAAGGCGAAGGGGTTGGGTCTTAGGTAAATGCTAAGATGTCTGCAATGGATCCATGGGTGGATTCCTGCCATCACTGGAGGGAGTATGAGTTTATAGTTGTTATATCTATAAGGTCCTTTACTCACTGAGAAGGGTCCTAACCATGGTCCTACTAGCTTGTGATTTCGTCCAAACTTATGGACATAGGGTGCTGACTTGAGGATAACTTTAGTTTTGGTAGGGATGATAGGGGGTCCATTCTTCCTTCTATTTTTGCTGGAGGTGGTTTGGCATGCTCTGGCCTTATTGAAGGCATCTCTGGCGAGTTCCTGGTTCTTTATGATCTGGGAAGCAATCTCGTATGCTGCTGGTACTGAAGTGGGGAGAAATCTAACGCTTGGGAGGAGGTTTTATAGTCTGCTAAAACTGATTTCGAAGGGAGAGAGTTCAGTGCTATCGCTGGGAGCTGCATTGATTGCAGTCTGGACATGAGGTAGGTGGCGTACCCACTTGTTACCTTTAGGGTTGACATAGTTCCTAAGTCATTGGCGAACAGTTCTGATTCTGCACTGAGTGTGCCCATTGGTCTGGTGATGATATGCTGTAGACAGGTTGAGATCATCATTAAGATTCCTCATAAGATGGGTCAAAAAGTGTGAGGTAAACTTGGGGTCTCTATCAGAGACTTGGGAGGTAGGGAAACCAGGAATGGAGAAAACTCGCTCAATGAGGGTGTGGGTGGTTTCGATAGCTGTGATGTTCTGGGAGACTGGTATGAGGTATGTAACGCCACTGAATCGATCCAAGACAACCATGATGAGTTCAAACTTGGAATCGCTAGAGAATGGTCCTTCAAAGTCAATCGCAAAAGGACTAAAATAGTTACCTGAGAACAGGGAGGGGGGTGACTGATCCTTCGGGGATAGTGGTAGGTTGCTTGTGGAGCTATCATAGGTGGCATCTGCGGACATAGTCTTGGAAATCGTTCCTCATGGAGTGCCAGTAGAAGTGTCTTGAAGCATATTCAAAACATTTCTGCCAACCCATATGTGCCATTTGTTCATGGGTAATGCGTACAATTTCACCTCTGATGTTAGCACCTTGATAGCTTGCTTCATAGGGGACATAAGGAGAGTCTTTACGGTCATCCTTCCCCTTTCTGAAGAGAACTCCATCATATAAGAACCAGTCAGGGTGGTCGATAGCCTTAGTACCTACCTCCAGGAGATGGTCATTCAAGGTAGCATTTCGAATCCTGGAGTACTACCTTCCTTTCATGTAGTTGGTAAGCTGAAAAGAGCGAAGGTCAAGCTGTGAAGAGAGTTGATCAAAGAGGCAGTCATCATAATCTACAGGTGCTTCTGGGGTAGGTAGGTCCCATCTTTGGTCGATATCCTGTATTTCTCTTTCTTTTCCTTTACCAATAACTGTATGAAAGACTGGGTAGCTATCATCATGGTGGAGGGGAGATGGAATAGCCCATCTGTGTTCTGCTCTGCACTTGGGATGATGAAGTGAGACAAAGTTGAAGGAAGAGTGGAGAGGCAAGAGTCCCGGAATATCGCGAGATCCAGAGGGAAAGTATCCTGTATTCTTTCTATTTATGTGGGTTTGGCATTCGTCCCAGACACAGGGAGTCCAGTGCATGGCTGTGTGTCTATTAGATTCTAGAAATCGGTCCCGTTCATTCACTGGGGGTTGAGGAGGAACTGGTGTGGGCGGAGGGTCAGATTCACTATGTGTGCTGCTGGGCGCGATATTTTCCGAGGTGGTGACTGCAAGGGATTCCAATTGGGTGATAGAATCATGGATTCATTTAAAGCAGTTGGTAATAGCATCTGGATTCAGTGGTTGGTCCATATCTCCAGGGGTATTGTTAATTCTCGACGCAAGGCGTGACAGTTGAGCTTTAGCTTGCTCAATAAGTACTGTGGCCTGGGATGGCTGTTGAGGGTTGCTGAGATAGTCGGAGGTCTCGACGATTTCACAACCTTGTATGGCATTGGTTGGAAGCTGGAAGGTATCTGCTGCTTTTTCCATGGCTTGTTCAACTGAATCTGAGTAGTAACACACTTCTTGGAAGATAGATGGGTTTCAGCTGGTACCATGATGTAAGATCCACATGGAGTGCTGTACAGGGGCAAGAATGCGAGATGGTACTTGAAGAGTGAGGGCAGAAGCAGGGTCTAGGGCATGGGCGATGTTGAGGTAGTATCTTGATACACGGTTCATAGCGGAGGAGGGGGTCTTTATAGGCTTCTTTTCTGTAGGGTCTTCAAGTATTTGGTCTTCTTCAGCCGGGGTGTCTTCATAGATCCTTGATAGTGCATCTGCAAGGACATTGTCTTTGCCAAGTCTGTGTATGATATCGAAGTCATAAGATTGCAGGAACATGCGCCATCTAGTTTGGCGGTAAGGTAGGTCAGTCTACTTGGGGAAAAAGGATAGTGCCATGTTGTCAGACACCACAGTGAACTTGGTGCCATATAGAATCGGATGGAATGCCTCAATGGCATCCACAATTGACAAAAGTTCCAATTCATGGACAGGGTAGTGCAGCAGACTTGTTGCAAAATTTCTGCTGTGGAATGCAGCAGGGTATGCTTTCTCTTGGAAGGGTCCTTGGCCAACCCATGCTCCTGATCCAACCTTAGAGGCCTCAGTTATGAGGTATATAGGATCAGCTGATGTCTCATATGAGATGGGGTGGAGCGGAATTGTCTCCTTGGCCAGACGCTTAACCTGTTTGAAGGCTTCATCATGCAGGGGTCGCTATTGAAACACATCTTGGGAGCTTAGCTCCAAGAGGGGGGCAGTGGTGGAGGCAAGGTGAGGGAGGAATTGTGCATGATATATCACAAGTCCAATAAAGGTCTGAACATCCTTTTTCAATTTTGGTGTGGGCCAGTCTTGGATGGATCAAATTTTTTCAGGGTTTGCATGAATTCCTATCTTTTCTATAACATGTCCTAGGAGTGAGAGCTTGGTGGCGAAGAATTTGCACCTGGCTGGCGATGCTTTGATTTGATGCTGCTTCAGTCTTCCCAAGACTGATCTGATGTGCGAAATATGGTCCTCAACTGTTTCTGAGTAGATGGTAATATTATTCATGTATGCCCAAACGAATTTTCCTATAAATCCATCTAGGACAAACTCTATTACTCTCATTGCTGTAGTAGGTGCATTGGCATCTCCTTGCAGCATCACTCTGCATGCAAAGGATCCAAATGGTGTCTAAATGGTGTTGTATTTCTCATCGCTAGGGAGAACTCGAATTTGGAAGTACCACTTTGCTAGGTCAATGGTGGATGTGATCTTTGGTCTGGCAACAGTTGTGAGTATCATGGCTTGGTTGGGACTCGCTCCATGGTCCTTGATAGTCTTATCAATCCGGGGTACAAGGTCTGCAAGCAGTCTGATTTCGCCATTGGGTTACAGCTTTGGGAATATGTTGACTGAGTTGTGTGACTCGCTTGGGTAAATGATTCCTTTAGCTTTCCAGTCCTCGATCAATGCTCGGTATGCTGGAATGATCTTGTCAGGGAATGAGAAGAATCTCGGAATATGTTCCAAAATTGTGTCTTTCAGATGGAAGTAGTGGTTGAAATGTCTCAAGGGTGGTAATTCCACTGTTTTCTTGACTGGGAATACTATAGGAAACTCAGAAATGAAGTCAGGGGTATCTGCTTCGTTCATGGTTGATAATCGTGCATGAGTTGCTTTCTTGCAGGTCAATGTGATTCCTTAATCAGGGAAGGTGATAATAGATTTTCCGCAATCTATTACAGCATGGTGTGCAGTAAGGTAAGGCATTCCTTGGAAGATATGATAGTTGTCCAGGGAACAGACTAGAGCTTCAGAGATGTCTCCACTTTCTTTGTCAATCTGTATGACAGGCTTTGCAACATACTTGATTGCTGATCGTGATCCTTTAACTGCCATCTTCAGGTTGATAGGAGTCTCGAGGTCTCTGGTAGGGATTTGGTGGGTGGTGACAAACCTTTCTGATATCAAGTTGTCTCCTGTGGCTCCTGTATCGAATAATGCCTGTCCTTTGTGGCCATTGACTGTGATGTATGCTTCGAGGGCTAGAGATTGAGTTCCACTAGGTCCTGCATGGTTTGTGGTAACTGTGACTGATTCCTTTGCATTAGGATCGTCTTCCTGGGTGAGGCATGTTCTTCTGACATTCTGGGGTCTCCTGGTTCCGCCAGGGCCTCCATTTCCTTGCTGCTGGGTGCTCCTATGGTTCTTTTTCTCAAAGCAGTTATCGGAGTAGTGTCCATGTTTTCCACAATAGTAACAGTCATTGTCTCTCCTGCGCCGATCCTTCTCAGCCTAGGATACTCTCAGATGCTGAGACGTGTTGTTAGTGAGTCTTGGTTGATTTCGCTAGGTGTTGTTCTGGGGGCGCTTGGGTGCTTGATGGGAAACTGCATTAGAGGTTGCATTTCCTAGACGATTTCAATAGAGTCTGGTAGAGTGGGCAATTGCATCTCCCTTTCCAGCTATCTCCACTAGCTGGTCAAAGGAGGTATAGGAAGTGAAGTGTGGTTTCACCTCTCGCTTGAGTTTGATATCCATGGCATGTTGGAGTCTCTGCTTCGCTGAATAGTCCGAATGTATTCCTGGGGGGAGACTGTATCTCTAGGTTTCAAGTCTGATTACAGTGTCGGTAATCTGTGTTGTTTTTCCGCTGGTAGTATGCTTGACTTGTAGCCACTGTTAATAGAGGGTATCAGTGGATGTGGAAGGAAGGAAGTAAGCTGCGAATTTATGCTTGAGTCCAGCAACTGTGTGGTCTCCTTTGGATGCTTCATATTGGGTGAATTTATTAAGGGCTTTCTCTCTGCAATTGGCTCCATAGTATTGCAGGGCTTCAAGGGGGATAGGCAGTTATGGGAAAGCTGACAATGTATCGATGGACTGTGTTGAACCATGTGCTGATTCTCAATGGGTCTCGATCTTTTCCTTCCCCTGTGAATGTAAATAGTGCTGGCCATTTAGGACGATTATTTCCCTCTAGGGGGACTGACATGGCAATGGGTGCAGGGCTTGGATTACTTGGTGGACTTGGCGCACTAGGTGGTCTTAGTGGACTAGGTAAATCGTCTGGTGCAGGGCTTGGTTCTCTGGGTTCTCTTGGTAGACTGGGTGGTTTAGGAGGCGAAGCTGGGGGTGCTGGTCCAGGAGCGTCCTCTGGACTGTAATTTGATACTGATTCTGAGCTTGGTTCTTTCTTGGATTGGACTTCTTGGTAGAGCTGTTCTTGAACTTGTCTTGGACTTTGGCTCGCTCTCGGACTTGGTCTGGATCTTGGGCTTGGGCGTGGTCTTGGGCTTGGTCTTAGTCTTCTTATTCACTGCTGCTGCTATCTACTGAAGATACTTCTGAGTCCTCAGATGGTGGTGCAGGTGGGGGTACTAGCGCTTGACTTTGGGGTCCTGGGGAGGATGCTACTGATCCTCTAGTGAAGTGCCTTCTGGTATCTGATGGAAGCGAAATGGTTGTTAGCTAGGGTGAGCTGGTCTCGCCAGGAGTCCGCTCAAGGCCTTCTTGGAAACAGGAAGGTGTACAAGTACTGCAGGGTCAAGGTAGGCGAAGGGTGATCAGTCTTCTGCCGAAGATCCAAGGTATACTTGAGTCTAGGTCAAAAAATGTAACCTACTCTTAAGTATTTTGAGAACCCAATGGGACTCTGAAGATACTATTAGGATAGGGGGAGAACCGTCGATTGACAGGTCTTCAATAGACAAGGTAAAAGGTATGGAACTAATAGAGTAACCATTCAACTTGTAGTATTAAAGATGATAGTCCTGTGAGGCTTCAGAGTCTGAATCCTTAAGGGATTGCAGACTCTTTAAATACAAAAGATTGTAGCTAGGAAAACTAAACAAAAACGCAAACATCCTGTCCAACAACATGCTAACAGTGGCAGCATACCAAGGTAACCATATTCCAAAAACAGAGGGTTAAAAGTGACAGGATGGAGCTAACAAAACAAGTAATGGAATCCAAACAGGAAGGAACTAGAGATTACTACTACTATACAAATACAGTAGGTATAGCAGGAGGATAGCGATACCCAACTGGGTAGAACTAGCAGGGGTAGTGATAAGCGAAACAATGAAAGAATAACCAGTTAGGAAGTCATAACCAAGTAGGAAGGGACAACCAAATGGTAGCGCTTATCAGGTATAAAGCCAAATAAGTAATAACTAACTTCAAGTCAGTAGTAATAGTAAAAACATAGTAGGATTCCGTTACACACTAGCTTAAAGACGCATGTCAGGTACAACAACATGAAAAAACCTACACCTGATTTTACTCAAAACTAAGTGGGGAACTGGCACCTGTAACCAGAAATGGTCCACATATCACGTAATGAATGGCAACTCGCAGGCCACAGTTGAGGTGAGAGGGAGGCCAAAAAAGTGGAATTGACACAAGCCCCGACATTGAGACTTGGCCATAACTATTGGAAGGACTATGAGAACAACTAGGCACCACCTATGCCATAATTGAGAAACAAGGGGAAGATATGCGTGCCTCCCAAAGGATTATTACAGGCCCAATTTGGACAATTTGACATGCCAATAACCTGTTGTAGGAAGTCAGGAAGTATTTTCACAACAGTGAGAATAAGGTTTGAAAATTGAAAATAGAATTGCGCATCTTCGTAGAAAGAGTGACAAGCATAGGACACTGCACATGATGGGACTCAGGCTCAAGGGAGAGAGGAGCTAATAGCATATATAGTGACTAAGCGCCCTGGATTTCACATGACTCTGATATATGAGTTATAAGGTTTCGACATTTCTCGCTATGACTCACTAGTCGTCCTGTAGTTTCACATGAGGCATACAACTGGAATCCTAAATCTATTGTGCTTGATTGATTGTGCTCATGACTCAAACTTGTAAGTCATATTATCTTATGAGTTTTGCTTATGACTCACAGTATGAGTCTAGGGTTTCAAGCATGTGACCACATTAAGGCACATTACGGATTTTAGGAGTTATGATTAGTTTTGGTAGGTTGCACTGTTAACTCATATGAGTCACCTCATGGATTCCATACTTTGACGCACTATGAGTCATAGAGGTTAGATGATTCATAGGGATGAGTCACCAGTGTTAGGGTTGGGAGATAACTGGCTATATTGAGACCTCTAGGCAGCCAGTAGTTAGGACTCTCTCCCCTTCCCCAATTTTCCTACCCCTACATTTTCAACATCTCGGTTAACTCATTTAACTTCACAAACGCTGCATTACTGCCCTCGCTTATGCCTCGTATCTATAAGTGGAGGCCATTGAGCCTTCTCATCTCCCATCAGTTCCGTCCTCTTCTGCCCTCTAACTGGAGGACTCTCCTCACCCCACCATCCCAGTCAACTACACCTTCATCTCCTGTTTCCTCTACAAAACCCATTTCCGCCTGTAACCTACTTCCAGGTATCCCAAGAATCCCTAAGAGACTCTGAAGATACTATTGGGATCGGGGGAGAAGCGTCGATGGATAGGTCTTTAATAGAGGAGGTATAAGGTATGGACCTAAGAGAGTAACTGTTCAAATTGTAGTATTAAAGATGATAGCCCGGTGAGCCTTGAGAGTCCGAATCCTGAAGGGATTACAGGCTCTTTAAACAGAAAAGAGAATAGCTAGGAAAACTAAACAAAAGCGCAAACATCCTGTCCAACAAAGATGCTATAATAGGCTGGATAACAAGGTAACCATATTGCGAAAACAGAGGGTTTAAAACGACAGGATGGAGCTAACAAAACAAGTAATAGAATCCAAACAAGAAGGAACAAGAGATCACTAATACTATACAAATAAAGTAGGTATAGCAGGTGGATAGCGATAGCCAAATGGGTAGAAGCAAGGAGGGGTAGTGATAAGCGAAACAAGAAAAGAATAACCAGTTAGGAAGTCATAACCAAGTAGGAAGGGACAACCAAATAGTAGCACTTATCAGGTATAAACCAAAACATGTAATAAACAATATCAAGTCGTTAGTAATAGTAGAAACATAGTAGGATTCCATTACATTACCATTAGCTGGTGTGAAGGACAGGTCCCCCCTCTCAACACTGAAGACTTGTAAGACTTTTCCTCTGCCGAAATCTTTCTCCTCCCTATGGTCTGCTCAGGCCTACATGGCCTTGTTGCTGTCGATATAAGGCTTGATAAGCTCACCTCTGTTGTTCGGGACTGGCATGCCACAGTGCCTGCCCCTCCTCAGCAGGAGGTAGACACCCCCTGCTCAAACCTCACCTTCCTTCATTCCTATATTCACTACCTGTCAGATAGGGTCACCACCCTCAGCCTGTCAATTCACTCTGATCTGCTCCTCCAGTTCCCTCCGCCTCCAGTGGGATGCCTAGTCCTAATAGATGTACTGGTTTCCGTGCTCATGTACCACCTCTTTAGGCACCCGCTATTCCTCCCCTGTTGCTTAATCCTCCTCCTATAACTTCATCCATGTAATCCATAGTTTTGACTGCTCTAGTCCACAGTTTTCTGGAAAGCTGGATGTCGGCACCTACCAGGTAGTGCCCAGCTGGGCCAGCGAGAGGAACGGGATAATCAAGGGACCTGCAGTGTCTGCCAGCCCATCTCCTGGCCCAGTTGCTGTGGCCGCCACGACCTCGTCCTCCCTCAAGCCAAAAGTACCGCACCCCTTCTTGCCTCCTCGTGCCACTTCTATACCCTAAACTCCTTCCCTGGCCTAAAGACTCATGCCCTAGTTCTTTCTAGCCTCCTCCTAGACCTCGCTGGTTCGGTCTGTAACCAGGCTAACCATTCTCTCCTACGCTACTTTACTGCTAGAGTTAATGACAGTGTGACTGTTTTTCTCCTTGGTAGCAACCCCTCGGTCGTTGCACTTTCCTATGCCATATGGTTGGATCCTCTCTCCCTGCGCCTGAACCAATCCTTTCCAGTTGCGGAGAACGCTTTGCTTCTCTTCCATCCTGCCCCTAATGCTACATAGGTGGCTATTCACTCTGTCGCCTAGATATACCTCCCAAACGACAATGAGGACCTCTTCAGCAGTCTCTCGTCCTCCATCTTGAACTCAACTGGAGTTTCTATCCTCTCTGTTCGAGTCATTAAGCCAGACAAGTACTATAGGAATATCAAGTTGTCAACTTCTTGATCGTTACAGCTAACCCTTCGGACCTGGTTCGCTTGGTTTCCTCCATTCCCCTGATCTCTCAGAATCGCAGGTCCGAAAGGGCCTTCTCCTCCAACTCTTTTACACTAAGCTTCAATTGCAGGAAGTTCGGCCATGTCGGACTTAGGTGTAAGGTTATTCACCCAGTATGCCCCTTATGCTCCCTTCATCACACTAGTGGTGAACATTGCTGGCCAAACCCTTGTGGCCCCTAGGATGGCAACCTTAAACCCTTCCTCAAATGCTGTTTCTCATCCCCTGCTTGTTGCACCAACTGCGGTAGGGACAACTCTAACAGATAATATGATCACCCTGATCACCCAGCCCCTCCTCCTCGCTCCCCTGTAGTTGATGGGCTTCGCGCCTCCTCTCATGCCCCACCTGACACTATGGAGCTCGCTGGCAAAGGCGGTCCCCCGTTGGTGGCCCTGACCGTCCTTTCTACCACTAGGACTTCAGTCCTTCTGGCTACCCCTTCCCTTGATACTCCTTATGACTCTGAAACTCACCCGACTAGGTAGGTCTTCTAGAACCCTCCACTCTGGCCTTCAGCAGGACCTCCCCCCCTCCTCTTTCACTTCTTCCCCGCCTAACTGTGTCCCCTTAAGGCAGGGTGGCCACCCACGCCCCGAGGGCCCCTCCTACACTCCTTTCTCTCACTATGCTTCGGGCACATCCCCCTAATATCTTATGACCACCAAATCTCTCCATCCCCTACTGTACACTCACTTCTCTCCTTTGCTTAGCAAAACAACCTTGGGAGCTTCGATGTGTTGCTGTTCCTATGTGATTCTTTTCCGGGGTTATCCCTTCGTTGTTGCATTGTCACTTTGCAGGACCCTTCTACTTGTGGGGTCCTCTTCTTACCTTCCAATGATTTACCTCCTGTCACCCACCCTCCTTGTCCTCTGGCTCCCCTAGGGTTGCTGTTTGTGTTTCTGCAACCCTGTTGAAGTCGTGTATTAGTCTTCCTGTCTTTTGTGGCAGGCGGGATGTCATGGGCTTGGACTTTTATTCAGTGCCCCTTTGTGTTTCGCTTTGGCTTTCCCCATTTTTGTATTCCTAACTTTGATGTCAAAAGAATTTCCCCTTCCTCCCCTCATTGTGCGTTCCCCCTCCAGTTGTGTTTCCCTCTCTTGACTCTCCAGTCCGCATTGGGGACCTCAAAGTTGACCTCCTCGCTGCTAACCCCCTGCGGGAGTTCTCTCACCAGGCGTTACTTGCCACGGCCCCCTCAGTTGATTGGCCCTCTGCCTTGGGCTTTTCTTTCTGGAATACCTCTGGTGCTTTTACCATTTACCGTTTGGGGGTACTACGCACTCAAGTGTTATTGATCTTGCTTTTGTTTCCCCCACCCTTGCTCCATATTTTTAGTATTGGGATAATCCCCTACCCTATACTGGTTAAGACTTTCTACCAAAATCGATTACCTTTGCCCATCCTTCTGTAGCCCCACCGGCTCAGGTCCCCAACTCATCCTTGTCTGGGTGGCCAGCCCTGGGGGTTGCGCACAAGGTTTTGAACGTCCTGTCCACCCCCTCTCTCCCAACCTCCTCCCCGCTGCATATCTAGTTCACTCGTCATTCTTTCCACCTTCCCTCTCTACTTTGACAGTACACACCTGTGTTCCGTCCCTCCCTTCAGGCGAAGCTGTTGTTTTCTGCCCTACTGTTTACCTTACGCATGGAGTTGCACTCTGCTTCAGGGAAGGCCAGATGCTCTAACTGTATGCCTTCTGTTCAGGAGGCTGATCTATTCACATAGTGTGGGTACTTCAGAGCAAATTAAGGCACTAAAAGAGCTCCATGGTCTGATCTCCAGCTGAATACCCCACCCCGTACTATCTGGACTACCAATAGGCTAGCTATCAGGCAGTCTACCCTGCGATTCCCCTTCCTCCCTGTTGCCTATACCTCTGAGGCCTTGAACCAGGCCCTCCTAGACTATTTCTTCCACCCTTGCACCCCTTGCTCCTTCCCCTGCAGCCAGTGTCCTTATGGGCACTGCCCCCTCTTCACAGTTGAGGAAGTGGCATCCAACCTTGCACACTCAGCCCACCTTCTTTGCACCTTGGCCCAATACGATCCCTTACTGTGTCTGCATGAAGGTCCATGCGACCAACCCCATCATCCTCATATTCCTCCTTGGTCCACTCCTCCTGTTTGGCTTCCACCCGCCTTGCCTGAAGAAGGCCTATGGTGTTATATTGGATAAGCCTGACAAGGTCTGCTATGATTCCCCTTGATTCTTTTGCATCATTGTCCTCCTTCAGAGCTAGGCCAAATTTTTGGAAACAGTTGTCGCATCCTGTGTCCAGCTTATAGTATGTGCAATAAGGGCCCCTTAGTCCCAATCAATACAGCTCTCTTGCTAGTGTCTCCTCTTGTGACACCTATGCCTCCTTGGTTCAGACCATCTACTCTTATCAACACCCCCGCCTCAAACTCTCTACACTGATTCTGGACATCAACGCGGGTTTTGACAATGTTGAACCTACTTTGTTGGACAAATCCTACAAGTGTATTGAGGTTAATGTCACAATTGGTGACTAAACAAGGCAGGATTTCGCATGACTCATAGTGATGAGTCATAAGGCTGTCAAATTTCACACTATGATGCAGTAGTAATCATGGGGTTTCACATGATGCACACTAGTGCAATTATTGTTATATTGTGATTGGTTGATCGTGCGCATGACTCACATTTGTGAGTCATATGATGTAAGGAGTTTCGCACATGACTCATATTATGAGTCATGGGTTTCGCTCATGTGACCACTATAGGGCACATGACTTTATTTAAGAGTTTTGATTGGTTTGGTATGCTGCGCAGTTGACTGATAGGAGTCAGCTGATGGATTTCATAGCATGACTCAATAGGAGTCATTCTGAGACTGTGACTCTTAGATATGAATCACCAGGGTTACAGTGGAGAGAAGAGTGCCTTATAAGGATCTCTTGGTGGCCTGTAATTAGCACTCTTCACGCAACCATCTAAGTTCTTTCCTATACAATTACTTTACCTCTTTACCTCTATGATCCTGTATTGCTGTTATACGATAGGAACTATAGAGTTTGGCTATCAATACAATGTAGGCATAGGCCTAAGATAAATAGTGGATCTTCGCCTTGTACTACTCATTGCAATAGTACACCTACCTTGGTGGCTGAGATTGGAGCCACACCCCATACCAGACTGTAAGGACCGCCCGGTTATATTCATCCAACCTACAGACATGGAGTTACCTGTTGTAGGTCAGCTGACAGTTTAGGATCATGAGATTTGGTTGCGTCACCTAAGCAACACCTAATTACAAAACGGTGGACTTTACAAACAAGGACAACAACCTTACAGAGGGAGAAATCGATACCTCAACAACTGGTCCTGTACTTGAAGAAGCACTCAACACAAACCTATCCCAAAGTCAGTCATAAAGGACTGCAAGCCCCGCCACACCTGAACCTGCGTCACCAGCTAGATTCCTAGAACCTTAAATACCATGACCAGAATGAATGTCTGCTCTAGGACCAGTAACTGCGGGTGGGGGAGCCGGAATTCAACTAGCAGGATTCACAACTGCACAGTTCCAAGAAATCCTGAACCTGATTAAAATCAGCGAGAATTAACCAATAACCAGATCAATATCGAGAAACCAACTATATTCCATAGAATAAGGACCAAACTACAAACCTCTTA
Organism: Tuber calosporum; assembly: GCA_003316355.1. Classification (NCBI taxonomy): domain Eukaryota; kingdom Fungi; phylum Ascomycota; class Pezizomycetes; order Pezizales; family Tuberaceae; genus Tuber; species Tuber calosporum. The sequence continues at coordinate 139,214 of QFET01003647.1, forward strand.
GTATAATGCCAATAATGCTTTGAAGTGACACGAGAAACACAACATATACAACGCATTACATACCTCAAAAGCCTGGAAGGGGACGCAGCAGCAAGATGGATAACTGCATTTGCAGAAGGACGCAAAATAGAGATCTGGACTACCTATGAGGAAATCACTGCAGCCCTCGAAGACTAGTTTGGGGATGTGGACGCAGAAAATGTAGCAAGGACAAAGCTCGACCGCCTAAGGCAAGACAAGGAACCTGTTACTAAATACTGGAATGACTTCCGCATGATGCCAGGGAGGCCAAAAAGCATGATGGAACGTTAAGAAGACTGTTCCTTAGAGGAATTAACCGAACGCTCCATGATGCATGGGCAGCAGACCACATGGTGGCTACGAATGTCGATACCCTTGCGGCGTTGGCAATTGAGAAAGAAAACCAGATCAATATAGTCAAACACCTTCATGGAAATAGGCGTACCTTATCCCATAACAGGAAACGCTTAGCAATGATAATAGAACCTGGAGATCAGGCATCAATATGGATACTCGAGAAGACCCGATGGACCAGGATACGAGCTATAGCCGCCTACGACTGAACTTCTCACAAGCAGAATTTACAGGAAGAAGTTACAACAACTTATGCCTGGGATGCGCCACACCAGGGCACAGATAGAGTGACTGCTGAAATGCAAGAGATGAGAAGGACTATACTAGGTAGTTCAAGAGCAAGGCCTGCGATAACCGCTGGAAACCATGAACCAATCTGCGCGAAATGGAGACCAGAGAAGAACCTGATGAGTTGGGAAATGAATAGGGTCCCCAGTAAGAGATGGCCTGAGGGACAAGACAACCAAAACCATTGGAATCGGCAACATCTATATGGCACATGTAAACACAGAAACATTGGAACAAGAAAAAGACCATGTTATGATCAAAATACAATTACATGGCAAGGACAAGACAGTCATCATTAACAGCATGATTGACCCAGGCCCAACGGAAAACTTTATCGATAAAGAATTCAGCCAATGACACGACATACGAATGAAGCAAGCCAAAGAAATAAGAGTAATCTAACTTGCAGATGTGGAGCCAAACGCTATGGGACCTATTACCCATATAGCGGAAGTACCTATGGACATTGGCAGCCATAGGGAAGTGGCAACCTTCCAAATTGCAGCTTTACCCAACGATGAGGCAGTTTTAGGGCTACCATGGTTAAGAAGACACAACCCCAAGATTTATTGGGAAAGCAACAAGATTACTTTCGAGAGCGAGAGGTGTACAACGGTATGCCTAGAAAGCTCGCCACAGGTGGTCCTAGTCCCCGAAGCAGAAGCTGGGGAAGAAATTTTTACTATGTAATTCTCCAAGATCCAGGCCAAGGATGTCCAGAATATCAAATTACTAATACTACAGGAAAGAGCAACGATACCTACGAAGGGATCTGTAAGGGCAGCAGGACACGACCTGAATGCAAGTGAAAAAGTCACGATACTCACAAAAGACCAAAAATTTGTCACTACCGGAATAGCCATCAAACTACCAGAAGACACCGCGGGGCTGATTGCTTCAAGCAGTGGATTGGCAGTTAAACATCTGCTTACAGTCAAAGCGCGGGTAATCGACGCTGAATATATAGGTGGAATCAAGTTAGTGCTGGTTAACTTGGGAAAGGGCGATTATACAAACGAGCCAAGAAGCAGAATCGCTCAATTAATATGCGAAAGGATTGGCATTAGACAATCCGAAGAAGTGTAGATTTGGCTTCTACTATGATAGGCGAAGCCAGGTGTGGAAGTACCGACAAACCAGATCGCCAAAGAATCAAGATCAACTAGTTCTCTGCCACCGCCTTTGGCAAGTTCTATCGAAATGGCGTAGCCACAGGGATCCTCAAATGTGATTATAAGGCAAATAAGCCTAGCAGGACTGAAGTAATCAATATTAGCACTGCACCAGCCATCAAGGCAAAGGGAGGAAAAGAAAATGAAAAGACAGGGGATATTGTTCCTAGGGAATATCACCAGTACCTGGACAGGTTAAAGGAAGAAGAAGACTTGTGGCTACCACTGCACTGGGCAAAGGTTGATTTAGAGATCAACCTTTAGAAAGGAGAAACGGTACCAGCAAGAAAGTTACACCAATTGGGAGAACGAGAGCTGGAAGAACTAAGAGAATACCTCCATGTCAACAAAAACTGAGGCTGGATCCAAGATTCTTATGCAAACAGAGGATCACCAATCCTGTTTATCAAAAAGAAAGATGGCAAACTACGACTAGGCGTAGGTTACTGAGGACTCAACAAAGTCACCAAAAGGAACCGATAGCCACTACCACTAATAGGGGAGGCCCTGGTTAGGCTAAGGAAAGCCAAATTGTTTACCAAACTCAATATCCAAAAAGCTTACCACAACATCAGGATCAAAGAAGGAGACGAATGGAAAGCAACATTTACGACAAAATATGGTATATGCGAATATACTGTCATGCCCTTTGGACTTAAGAACGCGCCAGCAGCCTTCCAGAGATGGGTCAACAACACCCTGAGCCGCTTACTGGATATCAGTTGTATTGTGTAACTAGACGATATTCTGATATACATGGAAAACATTGAACAACACCGAACTCATGTCAGAAATATCATGGAAGCCTTGCGAAAGGAAGGACTCAGACTCAAACTATCAAAGTGTGTGTTTCACAAAGAACAAACAAAATACCTGGTATTCATCTTCGATGGAGACGGAGTCAGTGTTTATCCCAACAAGACCAAAGCAATATAGGTATAGAAACCTCTAGAAACTATGAATGGCATACAATGCTTTATGTGATTCAGCAACTTCTATCTGCATTGCATAGAAGGTCTCTGCCTTATAGCCAAACCCTTATGTGTGCTCACTAAGAAAGAGGTCAAATGGAACTGGACGGACTAACAACAACAGGCATTTCATGAACTATGCCGATGCTTAACCTCTGCACCATTCCTGGTCCATTATGATCCGGAGAAAGAGATCATGATATAAACTGATGCTTCAAAATATGTATGCTCTAGCATAATATCACAAAGAGGGGAGGATGCAAAATGGCGACCAGTGGCATACCGCACGAAAAACATGTGACTCGCGCAATGCAACTATGACAGACACGACAAAGAGCTGTTAGCAATCATGCAAGCTGTAAAAGAAAGGAGAAGAGATAGAAAAGGGAGTCGACATCGAGTATTAATTCCTACCGAACACAAGATCCTGGTAGCCTTCACCACTACAAAAGAACTCAATGAGTGACAAATTCGCTTGAGTGAAACACTGAGCCAATACGATATCAAGATACAATAGTAACCTGCGAAAGAATGAGTAAAGCCAGACGCCCTACCAGGAAGAGTAGAAGACATCCCTGGGAAAAATGATGAAAGGATTGAACAGACAAACATAATCCTGCTACCGACGGAACATTACTTCGAACTAAAGGGGGTAGTGAAGTTTACAGAAAAGGACGCTGGTTTCCAAGAAGCAAGCCAAACTGATATACAACTTAGGGCAATCCACGTTGCCCTGACAAGAGAGACAAGGAGATGAAAGGAGTGGCACTTGGAGCATGCCAATGGAAGCAAGGATACTTCGGGTATTAAGGGAAAATTTAGGTCCCAGAAGAGGAAGCGATAAGGACAACAATAATACCATAACACCATGATCCACCAACAGCCGGCCATGGGGGAACAAGCACAACTACCGCCCTGATAGCCAGGCAATATTACTGGCCAAAGATGCGGGACGATATGAAAGAATTTGTAAAAGGCTGCGATAACTCTTAAAGGACCAAAGCAATCAGGCATGCAATATATGGACTACTTTAGCTAAACGAAGCACTGCACCAACCATGGAAATCCATAGCAATAGACTTTATTACCAACCTTCTAATATCAGGCGGCTATGACGCTATACTGGTGGTAATCGACCGAGTAACCAATATGACTCATTCCATCCCTTGCATCAAGGACATGAATCCCAAAGACATGATGCAAATATTCCTGAGGGAAATATTTTGCATAGTGGTACTACCATAAGATATGTTCATGGATCGAGTAAGCTTGTTCACACCGGACCTATAGAGAGAAACGACGAAATCATTAGGTATAGAAAGGAGGTTGACTACTGCCTTCAATGCTCAGACCGATGGACAAACTGAGATGACAAAAAGGGATACTCGAACAATACATCAGAGTCTATATCAACTATCAACAGGACGACTGAGCCGACCTACTACCAGTGGAAGAATTCGCCTACACTAATGCAAGATAAGACACGATAAATTCCAGCCCATTATATGCGAATAATGGTTACTTCCCGGAGCATGATGCAATTGGTCACATGATACCAAAAGAAAGAACCGATCATGAAGAAATGGGTTCGCTACATAGTAACCTACATCAGGAAACGGTCTGTGCACAGTTAAGACACAAGGATAATTACGATGAGCACAGAAAACCTGATCTGAATCTCAAGTCAGGCGATATAGTGTGGTTACTGTCAAGGAATATCAGGTCAACAAGAGCAAGCAAGAAGCTTCTTTACAAGAAAATCAGACGTTTCAAGATCTTTACGCAGGGTGGCACAAGTGCCTATAAATTATTCTTGACCCAACCGATGAAGGTCTATAACACCTTCCACATCTCACTCCTCGAACCCTATCACAAAAATCAATTCTACTCACAAAGACAATTACCACCACTTCCTATAAAAAGTGAAGCGGATAACTAGCATGAACTCGAAGATATCAGCGATTCACGCATACACCGAAGACGCCTACAATACATAGCCAAGTGGACTGGCTACTCACCAGAACACGACAAAAACGTGGTACCCTGTGTGGAATTTCAACAATGCCAGCATCGCCATTGAACGTTTCCATCAGCAGTACCCAGGAAAACACAGCATGGGTTAAAGTCAAGATCGAAACCGTAGAGGAACAACCAAGGGAACAAATGACCTAGGCAACAGCCGACGTTTGGTGCGATAGCTCAAGAGTTATCACACCAACCAGCGCCCTATATGCAATGCCGGAGGAAAGACAAAAACACGCAGAACATAACACTCTTTCATAGACTACCTACTATAGCAACGACTGCCAAGTTCATTTACGCGATAAGGAAGGATCTAAGGGGTTTCCGGAACAACCAAAAATATGCAAACAACAACAACACTACTAGAACATGTCCTGGATCCACTGAGTCAAGGACAACTGCTGTGTACATCGACACAACAAAATTGATGCTGCGTATTACCCAAGACGCCCTGGGGAAGCGGCACCCCAGAACCAAAATTATGCACGCATATGGAAAACAAAGGCAATTATGAGGACATAATAGAGGAGAGAGGGGGGCCAAAATGATAAAATGGATACTAGTCTAGATGTGGGATGCCTGGAACAACAAATTGATGGGTTACGAAACTGACTTGTTACAGCCTAAGCCACAATTCGGAATCAATGAAATGATATGCAGACCTACCAGAGGCTAATTGCCGACCAAGACCGAACTATAAGAATGGCGAACCTAACATTGGAATAGGTCAGCACATGTTGGCAGCACGCTGAACACCAACTTCTAATGTTGAAAAAGGAATAGCGCAGGTTTGGGGAGACCATGACGAGAATAGGATGTTGAGCCTGATGGGACTCAGGCTGATCGGAGAAGAGGACTAATGTAACGATTGGTGACTAAGCAAGGCAGGATTTCACATGACTTATAGTTATAAGTCATAAGGATATCAAATTTCACACTATGACTCAGTAGTAGTCATGGGGTTTCACATGATGCACACAAGTGCAATCATTGTTATATTGAGATTGGTTGATCATGCGCAGGACCCACATTGTGAGTCATATGATCTAATGTGTTTTGCACATGACTCATATTATGAGTCGTGGGTTTCGCACATATGACTACTTTAGGGCACATGACTTAGTTTATGAGTTTTGATTGGTTTGGCACACGGCTCAGTTCACTCATAGGAGTCAGCTGATAGATTTCATAAAATGACTCAATATGAGTGATACTGAGAGTTTGACTCATAGATATGAGTCACCAGGGTTTGGGTTGAGGAAGAGTGCCTATATAAGCACCTCTAGGTGGCCTGTAGTTAGGACTCTTCACGCAACCATCTAAGTTCTTTCCTATACAATTACTTTACCTCTTTACCTCTCCACTCCTCTATTGGTGTTGTACGATAGGAACCAGAGGGTTTGGCTGTCAATTCAATGTAGGCATAGGCCTAAGAACAATAGTAGACCTTCACCTAGTACTACTAATTGCAATAGTACTCCTACCTTAGTGGCTGAGATTGGTGCCACACACTATACCGGACTATGAGGACCGACCGGTTATATTCAACCAACCTACAGAGAAGTAGTTATCTGTTGTAAGTCAGCTGACAGTACAGGATCATAACAGTCAACTGCTATCGTGGTGCCTGTATCAGGTCCTTTCCCACTGGGTGAACTTGCTCTTTATTGTTTCATGGTTCTCCGTGAACCTTTGCACCTGTTTCTGTGGGCACCACGCAAGGGTCCCAAGTATATCCTTTGTCGATATAATTTATATTTCTACTTTACATTTTCCTGTCCCTAAGGGGCGTATTCATTCCTGAGTTAATGATTTTGCTATTACTGTGGGATCTCCCACTTATCAGAGAATTGTCCGCTCTCTGCAGTTAATTTATGCCCAGCTGAAGTGCATGGCCTCAAGGCCGATTGAGTTAGTTTCTGTCCCTTAGACTGTACTGATGCACTGGCGGACTCTGCTTTAGCGTAGGGCTTCATATACTTCCCCTACTGCTATTGATGTTCTTCTTTTTTCCCCTCAGACCCAAATCCTCTGGCTTTGATAATTGTTTGTTCCTTCTTTCTATGCACATGGTAACTTCTCGCGACGTCTCTCTCTTGCCCTGGGTGCTGTCTCCAGCATTCAGCTACTCTCCCCTGCAGGGGCCGACCTCTCCCTACACCTGGGTCACAGGCTGGCGGTCTCCCTCCTCCTCTCCATTCTCCTCCCTGTGGCTGACGTGTTACTCTCATCCCACTCCCTGCTGCATTGCATGGAGGTTTTCTGGCGCTCCATTCAATGATGAGTCAATAACTGCTTCGGATCTTCGCCCATCCAAATCCTCTCAGCTAACTCCTGTCTAGCTCACGTAGCCTCCCTCGCCAAGCATTGACGTCCTCTAGTGGCACTGCTTCTGACATCCTTGCCTCCCTCTTCTAGCCCAAAAGCTGCCCTCCTCCCTCCTGACTTCCCCTCACTGCTACGCTTCCTTCCGCCTGATTCCTTCTGCCACATCTGAAGGTGCCTTCACCCCAATGTCATGCCTTTGAATTAGCAAACTGCCACTCCCTCTCCCCCAGTACGCACACACCTCTCCTTTAATGCTCTAGCGCATCTGGTTCTACCATTCCTAGGCTGGCTCTCCTATGCCCCTGTGATAATGAATAATGATCTGTCCTTTCATCCTCCCCTCACACCGACTACTAGTATGTCCTCAGCTTATTGTGTCCTCTGTCGTAAGGCTCTCATTTTGCTCCCTGAAAGGCCAGCTTACCCTGGCAGCACCACCCTGGATCTATCTTTTACCCAGGCACCTGTTGGCTAACCCTTACATGCACTAAGGAAAGTTTTTTGCAGGGCATGTGCATCAGATGCATTACCACAAGAGGTACCATCAGCAAAAGTCAGCTTTTTCCCCCTATCCCTCATGAGGCATGTGAGGGATCGGGGGCCAGATTATAAAACTCAAGTTGTTGTATCTTGTATCCATGACCCCACAACTCCTGATAGCTCCGGCGTTTTGTGGTATTTTCGTTTTACCCACACTTTTCGTTGCCATCATGCTTACTCAGGACATTGTCTCTCCCTTTTGAGTTGTTGCACGGTCCAATCATACTTCGACTCATCCACCCTAGTTTATCCGGCCCTAACTCCCTCCCCCTGGATTGTTACGTTATGGACACTTGCCCCACGACTCAATCATGCCTCCCTACGGCCTAAATGCACTCCACCCAGCGTTGATTTACACATCTATTACCCCCATTTATACACAAACCCTTTGTGCCTTTGAACGTCCCAAACTCACCTCCAGTTGTTGTCTTCTTGCTCCTCGCTAGCCTCGCTTATTTCTCCCCTTCCCTTCACCATTACACCTAGACCTGATTCCACAACACGACTTCTGCTCGCGTATTCAATACTTGCATGGACGATTCGCGTCCTTTTCCCGCTGTCGCTCGTCTCTTAATATATGATGCTTGCTGTCGCGTCCATCCCTCCACTTCTCAACTCTGCCCTATGACGGCCCGACCCACGGTATTATGATAACACTATCTGGTTCCTAAATTTCTTTCTTTGTCACAGCACTATTGCCTCCTCACATTCCTTCACGCTCTCACCGTACTGGTGCTTTCTTCACGGCTCTTGCGGGCCTTTGCCCGGCTCTACGCGATCTTCACTGAGCTTTAGTTTTACCAATTGGGTTGTAGTCTAACTTTAAGTACCATATTATAAATCAATCAATATTTCCAATTATTTCTTTATTTTATTTTAATACTACATTTATTCTGAATAGGACCTTATGCCTCCTCAACCCACCCCGCCTCTACAGCCTCAACCTCATCCCCATCTTCAGGATCTGAATTATTGTCGTCCACCTCGCTTTCCTCATCCTTTGAAATCTTCAAATCCAAATATGCCGTGGCTTCCTTATCCTCAAGTGTGGTGCGAGACTCCTGATCCTGTACAAACCCATTATTCCGCAGCATCCTCTTGATGCCCCTTTTTGTGTCTTCCAGTAGTTTCCTTCTCACCTCTGGGGGCAGCCCTTGGCAGGTTGCACACTGTCGGAGATAAACATCTAAATTTTCTCGGTGAGAACGATAACATTTAGAACGTCTTATTTGGAACTTCAAAAGTTATAACTAACTTTGTACTGTCAGAGTTGAGGAATCTGGGGGCTGTTCAAATGATCCGGAACTCCAAGCCTTATAAGCATGATACATACAGGCCATTATAAGGCATATTAGGACGTCGTTAGTACAATTAAGAAACCTTTTATCGGTCCTCCCACGCATTCTCCCACCCCGGTACCACTTATGAAACAATACTTTTTCTATCTCCGGCACACCAAACTGGATACAACACTCCTGCCTTGGTAAGCCTATTCGCGTCTCATTGGGGACGATATGCGTACTACTGACCTCTTGTTTACTTGGATAGCATGAAAACCAGTCATTTTCTTGCAAATAGGTAACCCGCACCTTTATTTCGGTCTGTGTTTTATGCGTGAAGTCATAATGGTCCTCAACCGTATTTTTGGACTCTGAAACTAAGTGTGACCTGGCACTGGACTGCCTCGATTACAACTAAATGTATCTAATTAGCCGTCCACCGTCCCAAAGGGGACGTTCTGGGACAGTCAAAAGACTTACAAAAGTCATTGCCAACTTCCCGATCTCCCTTTGTCTCCAACCCCACTTGGTAGCAGCCTTTACCCAATAGCTTTTGAGAAGCGTATCGTTTTCGACAGGCTTTACGAAGGGATTAACAAACCATGTGTGGTACCGGACCATATTAGCTGCATTCATAAAAGATTATCCACTCCTCCCTATGCCGGGTATTGCTTTTTGATGATACGGTTACCATGACTGCAATATCAGACGCCGGAAAGTTCAGATTAGCCATACAACGCTCAGAATGGGACTGCCCTATTCCTTCCCCTACAGCATCAAAGGGTGAAAGGTGTGACGAATCTACTCTGAGATGGCTTGAATGCAATTGTGCTGCCTTGTAACGGAATCCTATTATGTTTCTACTATTACTACTGATTTGATGTTGGTTATTACTTATTTGGGTTTATACCTGATAAGCGCTACCATTTGGTTGTCCCTTCCTACTTGGTTATGACTTCCTAACTGGTTATTTTTTCCTTGTTTCGCTTATCACTACCCCTCCTTGCTTCTACCCATTTAGGTATCGCTATCCTCCTGCTATACCTACTGGATTTGTATAGTAGTAGCGATCTCTAGTACCTTCCTGTTTGGTTTCCATTACTTGTTTTATTAGCTCCATCCTGTCGCTTTTAACCCTCTGTTTTTGGAATATGGTTACCTTGGTATACTGCCTCTGTTAGCATGTTTGTTGGACAGGATGTTTGCGTTTTTGTTTAGTTTTCCTAGCTACAACCTTTTGTATTTAAAGAGCCTGCAATCCCTTAAGGATTCGGACTCTCAAGCCTCACAGGACTATCATCTTTAATACTACAAGATGAACGGTTACTCTATTAGTTCCATACCTTTTACCTTGTCTATTGAAGACCTATCCATCGACGCTTCT